>JAANQP010000600.1:0-50331 GCA_011320165.1 Fusarium protoensiforme | reverse complement strand
CTGCAAGGCAGCTAAGGCTAAAAACTATAAATTATAATACTTTTTTTTTAATAAAAAACAAAGCCTAGTATTAATTAGCCCCTTAGCTATTTTTAGTTATATTATTTTTCTTTTTATTTCTTCTTCTCTCCTTACCCCACCGCTATTTGCATTACTTCACTATACTATATGCATTTACTCACCATCACCGCCACTCCTCTATCCCACATCACGCCCTCTGTTGTTATTGACCAGCTTGGTCAGTCGAAGCCCATTCATCTCGCCGACCTTCCATATAACACGATGTCTATCCCAAACGAGGCCCTGCAAAAGGTAGGCATTCCCTTCCCATTTTCCGCGCAATGCTGTTCTTCTCCAGATTATGAGTCACCCTTCAGTGCCACATCTTTTACTAATGCCCAAACAGCTGGTGCGGGAGATCGAGAGCCAGGCTATTGCAGCCCAGCAACAGATCGGCCTGGCCCGTACCCAGATGACTGCGAAGCAGCGAGAGCAGCGCCTTGTTAAGCTGACACTGAGCGAGATGGCCAGCTTGCCTGAGGACGCCGTTGTCTACGAAGGTGTCGGGAAAATGTATGTACCTGTCCCAAATTCCCCACGTTATCACCCATTGTCCACCCCGAACCCCGCACCAGCATTTCTCATGATCTAACACCGGTGGTGTTTGTTTTCTCAATGTAGGTTCGTTTCGCTTCCCGTGGACTCTCTTCGACACAAGCTTGAGGGTCAGACACAAGGTCTGGAGAGTGAGGTGGACAAGCTGAGCCAACGGTTGCTGTATCTGGAGACAACGCACAAGAACAGCCGCGAGCACATCGAGCAGATGCTCCGCGTCAAATAACTTAAGCGCCAGGATGCTCGCCACAGGTTTTGGTGTTGCATACCTACCAGGTTGCCTCTTGGCTACCTCTTGGTTCCGTCCTAGCCGCTTCTTCCCCACGTCGAGTCACGTTGGGTGCCGAGCCGCCGACGCCTTCAAATGCACAAAAACTGTTTCAATTGCCGCCCACGTTCTCGGTGCCGCCATGACTCTTGCGTCCCCAGCCCTACCGCTGCGCCGCACGCTCTGAGCCCACTTGATGCCGACGTGACCACCTTGACCAGGGTGGTTGTGCAGTGTGGCTTTCCTGGACGGCCTCCCCTTCACTCGGAATCACCTGGATGGCTGTGCAATATGCAAGACGCACGGCAGGGAGCCAATGCGACTAGGCAGATTTGGCCCCCAAACCATCTCTCATCACAATGACCACAATGACTTCATGATTGTTACACCCGGCCTCCAGCTTCCAGTTCCCTCAGCGGCCGTTGACATGTACATAGTTTCTCAGATCATCTCATGAATTCGGGCGCTTGTGGTCATTCTCTAAACCTTGTTGACTTCACTTCAGTCTTGCTCACCGCTATGAACATCAGATCGTTCCCTCGGCTCAACCATGCTCGATAAGCTAAAAGACCTTTGATCGACTAGCGCTGCGCCTTTTTGCATCTCGCCCTCTTCGAGGACCAGGGACCAGGCGTTCAACCCGGAATTCAGCCCCCACCTGAGTTTCAGCCCCGCCTTCGCATGTCCAGCCCTACCACGGTCCCATGCCGCGACGGAGGACGCCTGTGTCGGTTGTCTGCTTACGCCCTCCTTCTTCACTCTTCTCCTCCCCTCCTCTTGCCATCCTTCCTCATATTTCTACTCTTCCCACCTTGAAAGTCTTTTTCCCAAGCTCTTCATCAAACCAACAGGTCGCTTTCCAAACACAGAGGGACATCATCGCTTCAGTCTCTCTCTCATCTGCTTGCTTATCAACCTCTCACCAACTTCGCTTCACTTTCGGCGTTGACTGCCTGGAACAATGAGCAGAAGCAGCTACAGTTACACCGACTCCGACGACGAAGATTACGACATCCACGTTCGTCGACGCGGCCCATCGCCAGGTGGTGTCCGCTATGTCTCGGGTGGGCAGCGTCCTCAAAGCTACTACGATGCACCTGCCGGGCCCAGTCGCCTCGGACCTGATCGCCTCGCCACTGTCATAGCCCGATCCAAGTCCCGTGAGCGCTCCCGGTCCCGTGACCGCCGCACCAGTAGCCCCCCACTACCAGCTCCTGTCATTATCAACAATCGAATCTACAACGACTTCTCATCTGACGACGATGACGACGATCGCCGAAAGCAGGTTGTGCGACGATCTTCCCGTCGGCGACGATCGCGCTCGCAATCTCGGTCTCGATCTGGTTCCTCATCATACCTGGCGCAGAAAGAATGGGAGGTAGAGCGAGCCCGCAAGGAGCTCGAGGATATGCGAGTCGCTAGTGCCCGCCAGAAGGATGACCAGAGACTGGTCAAAGGCTATCGCGAGGAGTGGGAGGCTGAACAGTCTCGCAAGGAGCTGGAGAAGATACGTCTTGCCAGTGCTCGAGAGAGAGATGAGCAGCAATTGATCAAGGGCCACCGAGAGGAATGGGAGGCTGAACGATCCCGCAAAGAGCTGGAAAAGATGCGCCTTGCAAACGACCGAGAGAAGGACGAGCAGCGACTTGTCAAGGGCTATCGTGAGGAATGGGAGGCTGAACAATCTCGCAAAAACCTCGAAAAAGTCCAACTTGCCAATGCCCGCGACGATGAGGAGCGCCGCATGCTAAAGAAATACCGCGAAGAGGAAGAGTTAAAACAGTCTAGACGCGAGCTAGAAGCGATGAAGGAACGGGAAGCCCGGGAAGCAGAGGAGGAACGCATGATGAAGGCGATTGATCTGAAGCGACTCCGAGCAAAGGATGCAGCCAAGGCGGAGAGCGACCGCCGTGAGAAGGAGGCCAACACAGCAGTTGAAGAGTACAAGAGAAAGGAGCTGGAGCGCGTCACCAATGAGAAGAAGCTCAAAGACCAGAAAGAACGAGAGGCAGCCGAAGCCGTCGCGAGGTACCAGCGAGAAGAGAAGGAACGCATCGCCAAGGAAAAGGCTGAGAAGGAGGCCAAGGAGAAGGAGTATCAGAAGCGACTGCGGGAAGACCTCGTCAAGTCTGGGCTCGACGACGAGGCAATAGACGCCATCATGAAGAAGGAAAAGATCAAGAAGGAGCCTTCGCCTCAGCCAAACTATCGTCCCCTACCACACCATGGGATGGTTCCCAACATGGGTCAGATTAGCCATATCCCTCATGGCGCTCCTGTCCCTCATACTGGACTCGTTGGTCCCCTCACCCACCCCAACCACGTCGTCCACACCAACCAGGCTGCCCCTATGGCCGTTGCCCAGGGCCCTCGACCGACCTACACCCGCATGGCTCGCCGACACCTGTCGATCGAGTCATTGCGTGCCTACGGGGTTGAGTTTGATCTCGATGATGTAAGTATCACTTGTCCCTTGCCCATCCCAGTTCATGCTAGACCTCGAACTAACATTCTCTCAAGGACCCCGAGTATGTCTTGATCAAACGTTGGGTGCCCGAGTGGGAACAAGATCAGTTGTGGAAGCACACCAAGTACATCCGCCAGAAACGCGGCAAGATGCTGATGATCGAGGAGAAGAAGCATGGCAGAGATGACCCGGAGTTTGAGTGGGTGCGGAAAAAGAGTGAGAAGAAGGAGCGTCGTCGAAGCAAGTCACCGTCGCTCTTGATGTATTTGGCTGGGGCACGCCCGGCTTAAACCTGAAGGGTCGGATTGGGTATGAGTTGTGAAGCTTGCTTTGTTTTGTACATGCAGTCCCTGAGCGCTAGCCATCTACTTTATATGTGAGACGAGTTGTTGTTACAGTTGTTGTACAAATGCCAATTCACCTGGCCCGGCGAATCAGTTCCTCATAGACAGTCCATGCCAACGCCGAACTCATCGCCTTTCGGCTCATACGCAGTGCAAGGCCATCCCAAAGTGAACGAACGCCTTCTTGCGTCACCATTCTATACCAGGCATGCCAGATATTCCTATACTCCTGTGGCTGTAACTGAATTCGTGTCTTAACCGCGTCGAAGGGATTGGAGACAACCGAGCATGCTCCACCGGCGAGCATGGCTGAGGTGAAGTTGACAGAGCTAGCAAGGGTGGCCTGCATCTTGGTCGGTCCATCACCAGACGAAGCCCCTGGCTTTGCTGCCAGAGAGCCGAGCTGCGACTTCAACATCTCATAAAAAACCACATACATTCCAGCGTAGGGTGCATCTCGGAGTGCTGTGGCACCAAATCCTGAAAAGAAACCACGCCACCCATCCGTCCGTCGGATATCGAGGGCTGCAGATGCTACGGATGGATACGAGTAGAGGCTGGATTCGAAGCGAACCTTGATGACGGTCAAAGGCATCAATACAAATCCGGCAAATGTCCTCGCAATGGCGCCTGATACGAGGTTGCCAGAGTTTGTGAGTGAGGGCAGGACGGAGGAGCCACCCTGAGTCTGGAGCCGACGTCCCAGGATGCCCGTCCGCTGGGCGTGCTGGCGAATAGCATTAAGTGAAGTGAAGTAAAGGGCTGAGCCAAAGCCCGTTCGCAAGGCAGATGGAACGGTGCCTCTCCAGAGAGACTGCACCAGGCTTGAAGACTGCCTGATGTCGCGTAACGTGGCGGTGAGTGACGAGCCTCCAGACTGCTGAACCCGGGTCTTGAGCAGGTCAAGAGGCTGAAGAATGACCGCAGAGGCAACTCCGGAACCAAGCCCCGAGACGAAATGGTGAGCTGGGTGGTCATGTCAGGGAAAAAAGCGACCAGACAGATTGAGGCCGATGAACGCCGGGTGTGCCGGTCGCCATTGGGCCTCGTTGGAAGGCATACCTGAGTTTGCTGGCCGTGAGGCCCGTTGCTCAGTCATTGGTGGGGATGCAACGGCATCATTGTGCTGCGCTGGGGAGCTGGCAATTGTGAGGCCCATGGCTAGTCGCAGACTCCGGCCACATGTCGGGGAACTGATTGAGTGACGTGACAGGATGAAATCGGACCAAAAGTGTCAGACCCCGTTTTATGACTTCGCCCCACTTTGTTGCATCGGGCACGTGTGGATTGCATTCAGAGGTTGGCCCCAAAAAACATTTCAACTCGCGACACTAGCATGGCTGCCTCGATAGTCGCCTATAACTGATTCAAGGCGTCCAGCAAGAAGGCGATGTCGCTTGACCAGCTCAACCCACTCATCAACACCAATGGAAGCGAGAAGCATTCCGAAATCCGCCCCGAGTCTGCCGAGACTACCCGCACAGTAGAGCACCTGCGTCAAAATACTCTCCCTTGACGTCTGGTCCTTGACTGTAGGAAGATAAATGCGCAAGGTCTCGACGAGCATCTCAACGAGGTGTAGCGGAAATGTGGCCATTGGCGACGGCAACACTCGCAAGGGATCGGCATCGTGGTCGGTCGGTGGAGCAAAACTTGAGCTTACGCTCTTGAAGACTGAGACTATGCTGAAGCTATGCTCACGGAAGATCTCAATGAACCTTTTGAGGTAGCGCTCGGTCTGTTGCCCACCAGACCATGAGCTAGCTGACTTGTCCTGTCGAATGCGTTCCTCGTCGGCAAGATCCCTGAGGGGCTCTAGGGCTTCCAGTGTCGTCAAGAGTGTGGCCAAGCGACAGACCAAGAAAACGGCAGGCAGGGCATCCTCGGTCGGTGTGTCCGTAACTAGGTCTGGGACGATGCGCTTCAGCCAGCCTATCGTCCGGACAGCGGCTGCCAGCTTAAGATTGGGCGCCTTCAGCGTGCCAACAAGATCAGCTGCCATCTGTCGAATGGCCGCGTCCGCCTCCTCCAGGACCGAAGTGACGAGGGGCGAATCTGGGTAGAGAGATGCCAGGCGACGGACGTGGGCGTACAGTTCGAGGGTGGACGAATGGTTGACGGGGGTGGCCGAGACAGCAGATGAAAGAAGCAGAGGCATCTCCATCACATCGACGAGGCGCTCCGAGTTTCGAAGGAGTAGCAGGGCCTGTTTTCTTCGAGCAAGCAACTTGCTCTCACTTGCCTTCCCAAAGGCGGACGAGAAGTGCTCTGCCTGCGCATCGAGGCGAGGTACTGCCTGGACCAGATCGGAAGCTCGCTGGGCCAGTGTGGGCAGTGACTGCCGTAACGTGGCATGGCTGGCTGCCGACTCGACGACGGGTTTATGTGACCGCTTCGAAAGTGCCTGGACGGCCAGGAGGAGTGAGTGGGACGTCTGGGAAAGGACCTGAGGCTCGGAGGTTTGCAAGAGGTCGGACTGCTGTTCTGCAAGATACGTCAGATACTCCAATGCGCCAGGGTCGGTCTGCTGGTCGGGAGCGAGTAGATCTCGCAGCGCCTCGGCCATGATGACCAAAGGGGTATGATCGTTGAGCTGAGACGAGCTCGGGTGGCGTGCAAGAGTGGGCGGATCAGAAAGCCGAACGATGCGGCCACGTGGATTCGGTCTCCGTCCGATATATGCGTGCCAGGTCCCTTTAGCCGCGGAGAGTCGATGAACTAGCGGAGCGAATGTGTGTAGCGTTTGTCGTGATTGTATCTGGTGCTCTTAACGAGTGAGGTGGCAGCTGGCTGACAGGAGCTGGTGGGGTGGTAGGAAGACGGTTGACACACTGCCACATTAGGTAGGTCCCCTGATTACCTAAGGCTAGAGCTGCCTCCCCAACATTGATGCATTGCGTAGTTCAATCCTATTGAGGACTAGAGGAACGGTCGGTAATACCCAGAATGGTTGGGGAACGGTACGAATACTGAAATAAGCTCCGTGATGGCTTGCGGCACACACCTGTACCCGTGCCTTTCCCACGTGAGGTTCCCCAACAGACGTGACCTTGATCTTTATATACAGGCAGGCTGAGGCGCATTGCCTCATCGCATTGTCTGCCTTTTTTCTCTCTTTATCCCAGGCTTTCCCTCTTCCCCCGACTTGCACCTTGCAACCTTGACCTCAACCACTTCTGCGCCCCCGATTGCGACCAAACCTCACCATGAAAGACCCATTCTTCCTCCCGCCCGTGCCTTGGCTCTCCGAGAAAGCACAGCCCTGGGCTGACTTGCTCGATCTTCCCTCGCTACCGCTCCATATTCACGAGGTTCTCGCTGCCGCTCTTCTTTACTCGGTCGTCTTCTGGCCAATTTCGCCATGGCTGTCGAATATGCTGGCCCCGGAGCACTACTCCAAGCTCCCGCGAAAGCGACGACTGAACTGGGATGCCCACGTTGTTTCCATGGTGCAGAGCACCCTCATCAACGGCCTTGCTATTTGGGTCATGTTCACCGACAACGAGATTAAGAACATGAATTGGGAGGAGCGGATCTGGGGCTATACTGGCGCCGCTGGTTTCATCCAGGCCCTTGCAGCTGGCTACTTCCTTTGGGATTTGGTCGTAACCAGTCTCAACCTCGATGTTTTTGGCCTGGGGACGCTGGCGCATGCCGTCGCTGCCCTCTTGGTATACTCTCTGGGCTTTGTATGTCCTTCACAACTTCATGTGTTCCTTGCTGCTTGCGCTAACCAGACTTCAGCGCCCATTCCTTAATTACTATGCCTGCGTTTTCATCCTCTGGGAACTGTCAACTCCCTTCCTCAACGTCCACTGGTTTATGGACAAGGTGGGCATGACGGGCACACGCGCTCAGCTATACAACGGCCTCATGCTTCTCTTCACCTTTTTCTCCTGCCGACTTGTGTACGGGACGTATATGTCCTTCTCCGTCTTCCGAGACGTGTGGGCCGGCATTAACTCGCACCCCAATGTCGAGGCGCTCACAACACCGACAATGACGTTCGCACACCAAGACTCGACGGTGCCTGTGTGGCTTGGTGTGGCATACCTCGCCAGTAATATCACGCTCAACAGTCTCAATTTCTACTGGTTCTTCATGATGATCCGAGCTGTTCGCAAGCGCTTCGAACCCTCATCAGACTCGCAGGATAATACCCCCGACGCCCCAGTGACCGAGGTCGAGGTTGATCTTTCTTCGGTGGGGACGGGAGCAGCCAAGCTTTCTGGTGGAAGACGACGCAAGGCTTGAGTTTGTCCCCTACAGTGATTCCGATCTTCATAGATCGCCTAGTCTTGTTGCAATTGCGCGCATTTCTGGTTACTTTCTTTGCTTAGTCGCTTAGATTCCTAGAGGCATGGTGCTTTGGTTGCTCTCTTGGCACGGTTGATCGAGTTGCGGGGTTGCTTACTGATCTACCTACATTGTTGGCACGTTAGCACTTGGTTAATGTCATGAGCTGTCATCCTTTCTTCAAGGATTTGTATTGTCAGTTCTAGAGCCAGGTGGTTTTTTCTATCCCTGTCTGCCTTGAATTGCGTAGTGAAAGTTAAGGGGTAGAGAGAGGCGCATCGGGGCGCTCTCGGCACTATCATGCACCAAATCCTTCGTAGGGCGCCAGTCGCCTTACCAACAGACCCCCACCTTTACATTCGCTCACGGCATTGCTTAGACACATAGATTAGTATAATTAGAAGAGACCGAGTCAGGCTGCTCTGAGCCGGTCATTGATTTAGTATTACCATCGTCATACACACAACTTCTAGTAGGGTTGTCTGACAAAGACTAGATATGCATACAAGATGTGAAGAAACATGTCCAAAGCAATCGCCAACCATGACCAATAACGCGCCGCCAACAACTAGATGCTATGTAGAGGCTTGCACGAGATCAGAATCCGAACGGGTTCTGGGGAGCTGCAGGCGATGTTAGCAGAGATCAGTGCCAGCCAAGAATTTAACTTACTCGCTTGTGCCAGGTTTGCTCTTCGTCCGGTTGGCTGAGGAGCAAGCTTCTTGGGCTCATTTGATACGCCAAAGCGGACTGGGGGTGGTGGACCGGTCTGCTGCGGTACCAGGGGTTGGGGGGTCATCGTGTTGGCCATCGTGTTGTTCATACCGCCCATGCCAGTAACCTGGGGAGGCAAGCCAGGCATGCCCGTTCGCTGGGGCTCAAGAGCCGGTGGCAGGTAGCTGTTGATGCCTGTAGGAGGGGCTCCGTACATAGACTGCGTGGCCGAAAACGATGGCTGGAAGCCTGTGGGCTGAGACTGCATCGGTTGGAACTGGTTTGGCGCCTGCATTCCGGTCATCATTGGCTGCATGAATTGCCCGGCACCAGTAGGGAAAGGCATGATGCCAGGGCCTTGTGGCCCAGGAAATCCCGTCATGGCAGGCTGCATCTGAGCAGTATATTGCTGCTGTAGACGAGCTTGGTTGATCTCGGCCAGGCTCTGGCCAGGGAGTGCCACCTGCCCCTGCAACGATCCTGTCATCTGGGGCACCATCGGCGGGGGAGCAAATCCGCTCGGTTGAGCTGTTTGCGGAGCTGACAAAGGCCTTTGAGGTGGTGGAGGCACAAGGGATGCCTGGTTCACTGATGCCTGTGGTGGAGCAGGACGTTGTCGCGCTTGCGCGACTGAAGTGAAGAAGGACGGGGTGGCGCCGCCGAGGGGTTGCGCTGTAGGCACCGACGCTGTTGTCTGCTCAGGAGCAACTTCGACCTTCGCGGCTGGGGGCGTGGGCTCGGTCTTGGTAGGTTCGAGCGGTGCTGACAGGAGCGATAGCTCCTTCATGGAGCCCGTCAAAGCCTGGGCTGGAGGAGGTGATGCTGGCGATGGTTCCGGGACAGGCTTCGGGGCGGATTCGACTGGTGGTTGCGGCTGTGATTGGGGCGGCGGCTGTTGCTTGCTGGGCTTGACGTCCCAAGCATCATCATCAAACCCTGAAGAAACCGCCAGGCGAGGTTCGGGGCTCCTGTTCGCTGGGCTAGTCTGTGTTGGCGACTTCGCATCCTCATCAGCAGCCTTGGAGCCGTCTGACTTGGAGAAAGCGCTGGCGTCAACGACATCGCTTGTCTGAACCGCCGGCGCAGGTCGACCCTTGCGAGTGTTGTTTCGCAGTGCACCGCCGGGTCCAGAGAACAAACCCCCAGAAGCGCCTTCGCCATCTCCCTCTGCAAAACTAACGCCCCTCTTCCCTCCACGCGTACGGCCATACTTAGCATCCAAGTAGCGCATGACCTTGATAATATCGCCCTCGCGGAGGCCAAGAGCTCGAAGCGTGCTTGCATCGACATCGGACAATACGCTCTCGTCCATTGAATCTTTGATGAACGCTTGAGCATAACGCTCACACAATCCTACCGCAACCTCGCAGGACAAGAAAAACTGGAACCAGTCGTAGTCGGACTTGTTCTTCTCGATGGTCACGCCGGCAGTGGTACTGGACTCGGAGGACTTCTTCTCGGCGGTCCTAGCTCGCTTGACATCTGCCAGTGGCTTATCATCTTCCAAAGAGATGCCTGTCAAGTTTTCAACGTACTCAAGGTCTTCACGAGACATCTTGCTGATGGGCACAGCAATCTTGACACCGTTCATCTTGTGTAGGTGAATCTTGCCATCCTTAAGGCCCAGGAACTGGGCTTCAACGCTGAAGGATCGGGATCGATCTGTCCAGCTCCGCACCTTGGACGAGTCTGGTTCTAGGAGGTTTGGGTCAGCAATTGACATGATCCAGACAGCGCAGATAAGTGGTGACACGGGCAAAGTGGCAGCAGAGAGGATACTCACTAGGCTTGGACCGTGGCTGGCTGCTGCCATCGCTTCGTCCATTTTCTCGACGGGTCCGCTGTTGTCCCGAATTACTACCATTCTCTCTCGCCATGAGGCTACTACCTCGTTTGGGAAGAGGCATTCCCGGTCCTACCTGCTGAGGTTCTTTGCTCGCCTTGATGGCTTCCTTCGTCAATCTGATTTCTTCGAGGCGATTTTGCTCAACGAGCGACTTGGCAGAGTTGATGCCAGCGGACGATGACGCGATCGTACCAGTAATCTCGATGTAGCTGCTTGGGACGACGCCTTCCTTGCCATTCTTCAGTCGGCGAACTTGCCACCACTCTTCGCTCTTGGTGTTGTCAAGGATAATAACCTCATCGCCTACGGCGACAGTCACCTCATCGTCTCCTTGGGCCATGAAGTCGTAGAGAACCTGGCCCTTCTTTTGGCCACCACCACTGCTGCCCTGCGTACCCGCCATGATCACCTCACGGAGTCCTTCGGCGCGTACGGCTCCGGCCAGTTCGCCCAATGCGCTGACGATCTCCTCGGCAGTGTCCTTGGCTCCTGCGTGGAAATCGACGCTCTTGCTTGGGCGGACGAGCTCCATGAAGACATGCTTCCCTTCCCGTGAATAATGCGTCATCCGGTCCGCAGTCCATTCCTGTGAAGGTCCATCTGAAGCATGCTCGGGGGCAACCAAAATCACTCCAGTCAAGAGATTAATTCCCAGGGTAGTGGGCATCTTCTTCTTCTTGCCCATAATTGAGATCATCTCGTTGATGTTGTACAGGTGGAAACCGCCAGGGGTACGCTCGACATCCTGACGTCGATTAGGATCTTGGTGGAAGTGGATATTAACTGGAGAAGCTGGATGGTCATAAGTCGGAGACGGCGAGGCTGGCGCGCGCGGTCGAACAGGGAGAGCAGGGGATCGGACAGGTTCGTCGTCGGATTCTGGGGGCTCGCTGAACGTAACGGAAGCGCGAGGAGGTTTCGGGGGGGCTGCAGACTGTTGAGAGGCTGCACGGGCATGCATAACACCCGCGAGAGCAGCAGCAGGGCCCGACGGGGCGGGTGCAGCGCTGCTCGGTAGGTCCGGAGATGCCGTCTCAGGCTCGGGCTCAGGCACTGGAGCAGGTTGCGGCCTCGAAGGTAGAGCTGGGGGAGCGGGAGGCAATGACCGTGCCGGAGGTTCTTCAGAGCCACCGATCTCGATGTAATTAGACGGAACGAAGCCATATTCGCCGTCGAGGCCGGTGAGGATCCAGTCAGGGTCTGACGTATCGTACACCTCGAGCTGAGCGTCTTCAGGAAATGAAAGCTCCTCGTCGGTCTGACGCGTATAATCGTAAAGGGCGCGGGCGTGCTCTAAAGGCTTGGCCTTTGAGAAAGGAAGAAAGGAGGTCAGTATCATCGTGATGGTTCATGAATATGAGGGCCAGTCAAGGCCAACTCACCTGTTCAACATAGTTATTAGGCACGAGCCCTGTCGGCTCGTCCTCCTCGTCAGCGCCGGCCTTTTTCTTCGCCTTCCACCAGCCATCGTTGCCATTCTTGTCGAGGACGTAGAGCAGATCGCCGTCGTTGATTGCGAGCTCGCCCTCAGCTTGAGGCGCGTAGTCGTAGACGGCCCGGTACACCCCCAGAAACCCCATGTCGGAAAGTCGTGAGTCGGCTCAGTAAGCTGCACCGCGGGCGGATGTGCCTCGAGAAGGAGTCCGCTGGGAATTTGCTAACGAGCAAGACGAAGGGGAGGGGAGGGACGAGTAGAAGCGGAACGATGCGATGCGATGCGATGCGAAGTGACGCAGTGCGTCGTTTGTCTGAGGAACGAGCAACGGCTAGGTAGGTATGGACCGACCCGACGCACCTTCCCCCTACCAAGTTCGAGAACCTGAGCCTCCTGGATAAGTCGTTAGGAAGGTGCCTACCTATTTAGGCATAGCGGCGACGTGGTAAAGTGGGTGTCGAATTGACGCCGTTTGCACACACAGTGATATACCTAATCCACCGCTATCACGGTGCGGATTTTGCGTCACCCCCTTACTTTGGCAGCATTTTCTCCATTGCTTCGGTGACGAGGTGGTTGGGCTTCCATCCAAGGTCGAACCCTGGAACTCCACTGGATCCCCCGCAAGCAGGTCCAACGTCAGCTCCCTTCCATAGGCCCTTTCCAGAAGATGGATTTGTGCACGGCGTGCCTCAGCCACATGCTTTCGTCAACATCGCCGCCGTCTCACCGGCCTGCTTGCTCACCTGCGCTGCGTTTTAGGCACCTAACGTAATGCAAGCAACGAAATAAGTGCCGTGATCGAGAAAACAGACATAAAGAGTATCAGGTCGTTCAGACGAGTTTATCCGGCCGTAGCGGATGAGCAAGGAGTAGCACCCTGACACAACTGCATATATGCATCTGTTTGAAGGTATTCCAATTTCCCCGCCACCCAACTCGCAGTAAGCAACAAGGCATTTGCACCATTCAATATCGTGTTTCAAGCAGAAATCACCAATAGATCAATCACGGTGTGCAATTTTCTTCAGACATCATACACCGTTGTCCAAAATCCTAGAGCCACTCTCTAGCAAACCCAGCTCGAGAGCCCTTACCATTTAAGAAAGTGAGCCGAAATAGTGCCACAATATGTCTAAAACACAAATCCACATGTGGTGTGCTCATCTTCTACACACATACTTCACCTACGCATTCTGGGGGCTAATTTACCAAGAAAGACCCATTCTACAGTTCCCAACCGTACCTATTTAATCAGAGTCTTGAAAACGTTACTGTCTATATAGTCCCACCGTGTCAACCCAACCTATACCAAACCCACATGACTCTACGAACCTATCCAGTGTGCCTTGCGCAAGGTATTTCGCAGCCCAGCGATGTCCAATCAGGATGTATCGGGCCCAAAAACATCGTCAGATGTCGTCGTCTTGCCTTCATTGGCTTGACCCAGGTTACGGAGGCTACCAGTGCGATGTCCTCGTGTGAAGATTCCTGGGAACATCCTCGGATCGCTTCCCGAGAGGTGAAGATCTGCCATGGCGTCGCTAGTCCAGGCCTGGTCCCGACCAGTCGATAATCCAGTAGGTGATCCTACGGTTGCGGCATGATAACTGGCCGATGGGGATGCCTCAACGTTTGAAGGCTCATCACCAGAGGGAAGACCCACGCCTGCGGACTGCCCAGCCATGTACACTGCTGACTCTGACATCTTACTATCAGTGCCACCAGGTTGGGCCGAGAGCTCACTGTTAGCATTGTAGGTGACATATTTCGCTAGCCTATGAGGTAAAGGGTCAGCACCGGGAATAGCATCAAGAGACCAAGACTACAACTTACACCTCCCTCTCTTGCATCAGGGTGAAGTGCCGGAACTCTTCCCGTCGATCAGGAACGTTTGTCTTGACCATGGTATTTCCTTCTCTGCCCGGTTTGTCACAGCCTGGTCCCAGCCACTGCTCCTTGACGGACAACTCGTAGCCACTCTGCTTGACCGAGTTCTTCGCCAGTTCGCACATGTCGACGGGACTAAGCTTGTAGATCTGCGCAGCCACTGCATATTCCTCAATGAGAGGCTCCTTTGTGAAGGCAAATTGCAAAGGATCATCCGTAGAAAGTGACACGTTCAAGCCTCGCTTGAAATACTGGTGGAAAGGGTTCCGTTCATAAGCCAAGAACAAAGCATTGTTACTGAGCGGCGACATGGCGATGCCAATCTGTTCCAGATAAAACATGTACTGTAAAAGAGGCACCTTACGAAGGAGCAATCCGTGGCTGATGCTGTGACAGCAAAGGGCGGCGACAGCCAGATGCTCACTGTCGCCAGCCTCTCCACAGTGTGGCCGTAGGACAAGAGTGTTGAAGCCACGCTTCTTGCGCCAGTAGTTCAAGGATGCCAGGTTAGAATAGAGGTAATAGACCCAATAGCTGTAGGGTGGGTTCTGCTTAGTGTCCCAGACCTTTGGCACAGGGAACTTCTTGAAGAGGCGTCGTTCAACCTTGCTCTCGTCGTCGACGCTATCGAAGCCAATCACCCTTTGGAGGAAGATGTGTAGCTTTGGGTGGCTGGAAGGGTCCTTGGTAACCTCAAAAAGGGGTTGGAAAACATTCTTGACCACCTGCTCAAACGTCTCCATCAAGCCACTAGCTTTGTAGACGTCGTAGAGACGGGGGATCTGGATCAACCAGCGAACGTTGTGAGAGAAGAGCTTGTTGTCAACTACCCAAGCAGCGAGCTTGTCCCACTCGTCAATGGACTTGCCATAGATTGAGATTCGCCACTCAACCATCTGGTACTTGCTCGACTCAAGGTCGGAAATGACCTCCTTGGTGATCTCAGCCAAGTATCGGCCGTGAATGAAGTTGTCCGTCTTGAGAAAGATGGTACGGAGACGAGACTCGCCGATCGGGTTATACTTGAGGTTGAACTTGTCAAATCGATGGAATGAATCGGTATGAGCCTGCGAAAGTCAGCCGCGTATCTCCAAACAGCTGGATCTGGAGAACGCTGAACTTACGTGCATATCGAGAGTGTCAATGCTGAGGTCATAGGCGGTCAAGTTGATACTGGAAAAGACCTCGGCCAGGGTGAGGTGCTTTCCGTCACGGAAGAGTACCACCTCATTGGGGAACTTCTTCATCTTGCTCTTGATGAAGCGCAAAAGATGCTTCTGGTTCATGCATGCCGAGTGGTGAACGTGAGTATCAACCTTTCGAACATTGTAAAAATCTCGATGGGGCACCTTCTTGCTGTCCGCCGTTTCTTGATACTCGTTGAGAAGGACATAGAGGTTGAACTTGCCTTCAAGATACTGGAGACGTCTAAATGCGAAACTCTTGCTAGGTCCATCGGAGGAGACGTCCAGGATGTCGTCCAGGTCCATGTAGAACTCCCTGATCGTGGGGACCCGGATCGAAGGCTCCTCGGCTTCGCGCTCAAACACCTGGTAGACTCCACTATCATCCAGCTTGTATGTGAGCCCATCGTCACCGGGAAGGGGTAGCAAATCGGTAATGTCGAAGTCTTCACCGACATCCTCGCCTGGCCTCCGCTTTCGCACTGGTCGCTTGCTCTCCCGAGTCTCCGACCGGGACTGGCCACCGGGTGCCTCTTTATTGCCATTCAATTCTGCGTTCTCTTGACCAGGAATATGCTCTGCAGCACCAGCTTGATGGTGCGAACGTTGCTGCCATGCAGGCTCAGGTGGGGGAGGATAAATGTCCCATTCAGGGTCATCCTTTGGATTGTCTTCCGCCCCTTGCAGGGAAAGAGCAACGTATTTGCGTCGAAGGTCCAAAATCCTTTGGATATTCTTGGAAATAGCACTGAGCTCAGCAGTGATGTGGGGTTCAGTGTCGAAGAGACCTCCAGCAGGCAACCCAGCAGCAGGGCCGTCGCCTACTCGTGGCTCCTGCGCAATAGTTCCAGCTCGAGTAGGAGGCACTGAAGGGAAGCTGGGAGGATAAGGCGCAGGATGGGGCTCGACCCTGGTGGGTGACTGTGTGATCGCTGCAGGGTCGATAGCGGGGCCTGGCATCTCCAACCCAGGCGCAAAGGAATCGACGCGACGGCCATTGGAGTCTAGAACCATAGAATCGGCACCATATTCGGTAGCAGGGCGAGAGCTCGAGGCCAGAAAGGGGCTCTGAGGTATCGACTGGCTGCCAGTACCACCGCCACTTCGCAGATCGGTCTTGTTTCGGTGGTAGAAGAACTTGGCGTCCGTCTGGCTCATCTGACGCTCAGCGACAGGGTCGTAGAAGGTTGTTCTCTTTGGGAGGTCCCGCAGTAACATTCCGTCTTCGAGATCGTCGTCACTGTGGTCGGGGTGCGAACCAGCGTCGGACGCTGCTTGTTCGTCGGAGGCGCCATGGCCAGTCGCTCCAGAGTCCCGAGCCTCCTCGCCTTCTTCATCCGACTCGCGGGTTCGTACGTCGAGAGCTGCGGATTCGCTCTCTTCGAAAATGGTGCCGCCTAGAGCAATTATTAGGTCAGAAAAGCCGTCAATTACAGCGAGTTTGAGTCGAAGGGAGACCAAAGCGTCGAGTGTAGTGTTGAAGAGGGGGCAGAGGAGCTACGTACCAGGCATAATGATGTTGCACACTGAGCAAATCTAAGCTTATTGATAGAAAATGGAGCACTCTTGTGACCTGAATTGTCTCGCGAAAGGGAATAAATAGTCCTCCAACAGTCCGGGTTCGATTGTCGGAGACGGGACGGCACGAAAGAGGAGGTCTTTGAGGAGGCGTGCAAGTAAGAAGTAAGGCAGTGAGACAAGGTATGACGGTGTGACACACCCAGAACAAGGCGGGATGTGGATGTGAGGGACAGGGTTTCGGTGCAATGCCCGCCGCGGGTGGGGCTGGTAGCTCCGGCGCACTAGGCCTTTTGAGGCATCTGCTTCGGTACTCCAATGTCCTTGCAGCCCAAGGAGGTGGCGCTCAACGGTTGAAGGTCTAGTCTGTACATAATATCGTAAAGATAGGTATTTTGTTTACAATATCTCGTCTTTGATGCTCGCATGAGGCCCTATCCCCTTTCTTCTATGGGCTGGCATTTTTGAATCAACACCAAACTCAGCGAGTTGGCCAACAATTGTTTACTGGTAGCATCTCGCCTGCAATCACAACATCAAGCATCCGAGGGCACCTAACGAATGCCTCACTCTCGGTAGCTACAGTACGGAACAGGGCTTTTACTCCGACTAGGCAATGGTTACCACATAGGTCAGGAGGCAGTGCGACCTCTTCCGCTTCTTCCAAAATGAGGCCCAAACTCGCCATCAATGACAGGGCTCCCGGGTATGTCACGCGTTACACACAAACCCTCGGTATACCGGGCTCGAGCGTTCCAAACGATCACATGGTCCCACGCCCTCCCTAGGACATGCGACACGTTGTCGGGAATCCTTCTAGTCTTCTAAAACAACGTTATTAGTGCTACCGTGATCAACAGTTCGGTAATACGGGGTCTCATCCGGAAACCAGGACCACCCCAGACGGGAGACTACACCATCACACAGCCTCTACTACGTAGGTCTCTCGACTGATTCGGAATCCGGCTGCTGGTTACCGTGGGGGTACTCCGGGTCAGGTTCCCCGGAATAAGGCAGGGCCCAAAGCCTGGGTAACCAGATCTCATGCGAACTATGCGCTGACTTGAAGCGAGACAGGGCTACCAGGTTGAGTCAAGGATGGTCACGAGGTTCAGGGGAAGACCCAAGATTTCTATTTGGCTCTTCCTAAAGCCCTAGCACCCACATGGAATGTTGTTTAAGGAGGACGAAGTCATAGGCATCTGATCCTCGTTCAGAATTTCGCCTTGAGGGCTCCCAAGACGATTGACCTCTGACCGCCACTCTAGTCTCATGTCCATCATGTTCCAAGCATCGACAAGTCAGCCCTAATCCAACCGCAAGGTACCACAACAGCCGTCTTTTCATTCAATTCATATGTGGGAAGAGAAAATTTTCAGTTGACGATAGAATATCGAGTAGTTTCTACATCAATGTACCTCGATACGACAACATGAAAGACAGGTACGGTAATTCTACATGGGTATCTGGTGGTCACTTATCGCACAACCGCCTTCAAGTAGGGTCCCATTACATTTGTATTCAATCTAAAGTCTCAATGCCCGATATACATGGTACTACAGTCTCTCAGGGAAAATAGCACCTGACTCGATACCCCCATTCATCAACCCAACCCTCATCTGCCCCTTCCCTCCCCTATTGGCCCTGAAATAGTAAGGAACAAATACCAGGTTCCGTGGTGTGGTGGAGTCTCCATCAACATTGAGGGAAGCATGTGTGGAAATAGATTGCTTCCAGCATTTGCTCTGCAAGGCAACATACTCTTTTCCAGTCTTTTCATCGGTCACCATCTTCTCAACTACTTTCGAGTCTGTTCGGAGGAAAACATCCTTGAAGTGGTTGGTCTCCCATGGATTGTCGACATCTTCAACACAGTAAACAATTGGCCCACGAGCGAGTGCCAGAGTCCGCTGATTCGTGTATGGGTGAGGAGAGAGGTATCGAGGCTCGAAGCCGAGGACTTGGAGAGAGAATGAAGAGTTCTTAGAAACATAGGCCGGGTCCAAGCAGATG
This sequence comes from Fusarium protoensiforme, assembly GCA_011320165.1. Taxonomy (NCBI): domain Eukaryota; kingdom Fungi; phylum Ascomycota; class Sordariomycetes; order Hypocreales; family Nectriaceae; genus Fusarium; species Fusarium protoensiforme. The sequence continues at coordinate 31,741 of JAANQP010000600.1, read as the reverse complement.
TAGCCCTTTTCGACCTTGACTGTGCCTGGCTGCGGAGATGGAGTCAAGACGTAAGCCCCCTTGGACCATGCTGGCAGACGCAGTCGGGTGACGACTCGCAGGGAAGATGGAGCTGAGAGCTGAAAGTCTACCTTGCCCTCCCATGGCCAGTTAGACCTCTGCTGGAGGGCAACAGGCAACCCATTGGCATCAAATGCAAGCTCGGCTCCAGTGTACAAGTGTACATTAACGTAGACATCGTCCGCTTCGATGCCATAATCCCACAGATAGCCGCCTAGACTACCAAAGAGCCTGGTCAGGTTGGGAGGGCAACAAGCGCACCAGAACCACTCTTCACGCATACTCTTGTCGGCTTCGGTACTCGCTAGCTGATTGATGTACGTAAAGGCCTTTCCGTCAAGGCTCATCGCAGTCATGACGGTGTTGTACAGGCACAACTCCATGATGTCGGCATAGTGGGCGTCGAGGTCAAGATGCAAGATCCGCTCGGCAAGCATCATAACGGCGATGGAAACGCAGGTCTCGTTGTAGCAACCGCCCTCATCTGTCCCTTGAGGGAGGAAATAATCGATGCCGAACCCTTCCCACTGCTTGATGGCGCCGGCGCCTCCTGTCATGTACATCTTTTTGTCGACCATGTTGTTCCACAGTCTGTACAAGGCTTCAGACCAAGCTTCTGCATTGTTAATAGACCGACCGTCTTCTTTCGAGAGATAAAGCATATCAGCAACAGCGGTAAGCAGGTAGTTAGCCCGGACAGCATGTCCCTCAATGGTCTTTTGCTCCACGATTGGAGAATCCGCCTGGCAGTACCAGAGTGTACCATGCTCAGGGTAAGAATCAGGTCGTTGCCATGGGATCTCTCCTCTTTTCTCCCTCTCCCACTCGTAATAATGTTTTCCATCCTGCCCCGTTGGGTTTCCCCGCTCTGTCAGAAAGTACCGTGCCAGCTCAAAGGCGTCGATGCTCCCAGTTGCTGTGTAGAGACGAAACAGAGCAAGCTCAATCTCAGGGTGGCCAGGGTATCCCCTCAACTGGCCCTCACCAGGACCAAATTGTTTCCGGATGAGGGCTACATACTTCTCAATTGGCTCGATGAGCAGGTTGTTGTGATAGTAGCCTTTGTGGGCGATGGCGGCCTCAATGAGGTGGCCAGCATTGTACCTATCGTCATCAGTAACGAGTAACCATGGTGTAGATGTCGCTCAACAACTTACAGTTCATGCATGTCCCTTAGGTTCGACCATCGTTTACCAGGCTCAACTACGGTATAATGAACGTTCAAGTACCCGTCTTCTTGCTGAGCCCCTCTCCACAAGTTCACGAATTGTCTTGTCAATCTCGGCGTCATAGTCGTCGGCGAGAAAATAGCAGGCTCCCTCAATCCATTTAGCGATATCGCTATCCCAGAATAGATGAAAAGGCACCGGCCACATGGATTTGTCTGCGTAGATAGGATGCCACTTGAGCTTGAAGCAATCATATCGGCCAGTTGACCGCAACTGCTCCAGTTGGGCGTGAACGGTGGTACGAGAGACGGTCTTTCGTCTCTTTGAGAGGACCGAGTCCCCCTTGAAAGTTGTCTCGCGAAAGGTGATTTGTGGATGAGACATGGCTGGTCAGCTCTGAGGTTTCTGAGCTGAAGGTGAAGAGAAAGGTGACGAACCAACATGCTGTAGGCCGTTCAATGCTCCCCTCATATACCTCCAGTACAAGTGCTTGGTAACGCCAATGCATCATGCCTCATGCGTCAAGGTGGAATACCCTACCATGTTGCCCAATGTCCTGATCAAGCCGTTCGGATTAGATGTCAGGGACGATCCCGATAAGCGCTCGAATGGCATCGTCCATACTTCAACTTTCGTATCAGAAGGATCAAAAATCTCCAACCCCGCATACTGCAGCTGAACTCGAGCAGCTTTGGGGGCCTCGAAAGTGCCCATCCCCCAACCGAGGGGTGCGAAGTTGGGGGAATGAGTAATCTCCAGCCTCCAGAGTACTCCTTAAAACCGTGACTAGATATGCTATCTTAAGCCCAACCCTATCGTAACTCTTGCGTTGGATAATGGTCTAAAGCCACCCCGTCTTGTTATGCTGACTATTAGCATAACGAGACATGCATGTTTTTATCTTTTGTTCCGATCTAACAGGTATCATAATAACATAGATACTCTATCTATCCCATTTCCTTATCGCCTCTCTAGTCGTCGGTAAAGAAGTCACATGAGGCATGACTCCTACATGATATATCACCTCTCACAGCGGGTCACTCGTTGAGCTTCCAGCCATGATTAGCCACCCGTATACCCTCCTCTAGCATGCTTCTATTGAGCCAAAACCACCACATCTACAGCCCAATGGTGATCCGAAATGCAGATATACAAATAAACAGATGCAAGTTACTCAACTCGCCTTTTCTGGGCGCTCCTGGGGCGCCTTTTCCACCTCCGGCTTCTTTCGTGAGCCCACTGAGTAAAGACCACCAGCACTAAACACGATGATGGCACCAACCAGTGTGCCCGGGGCAAGTCTGTTGCCAAACAGCCAGATGCTCAGGAGGAGACTGACAAGCTTCCGAATGTTGAGAACGATGGTAACAGTCAGGGCGGTGGAGACCGCTGCCAATAGGTTGACTCCGCGGATACAGGCATACTGGGTCAAGACATTGGTGATGAGGTAGACGATCTGACTGGGAACCGGGAACGACGTGGTGACAATGCTCAGGAGGTCGGGCAGTTGCATCGGAGTGCTTGACATGAGATGTGCAAAGGTGCGAGCCATCGAGGGAGCAAAGGGTAGGAATAGCGGCAGAGAGAGGGCGTGAGAGTAGAAAAGGTTTTCTCTCCATTGCGGGCCATACTTGGCATAGGTCGCCTCTGTGTAGAGACCCATGATGGCTGAGAGCACCTGGGCGACGAAGAGGATCACGAGGCCGGTGCTAAAAGCTGGGCGTCCGGAACTCTCTTCCACACTCTTTCCCTAAATTCAGATATCGTTAGGAGAGTAAGGGGCGGGTGGGCGGTTGTCGGAGGTGCTCACCTTGGCTTGCGCATCCGACCAAGCAGCCAGGATGACACCCAATGTCAACAAGACGACAGCGACAACCTGGGTGCGCGAGTATCTCTTGCCATAGAGATAGCCCGCAGCCATGGTTGTGATGCTACCTCCGGATCTGAGGATGATGTGGACCGGCACCGAGATGTCGTAGCTGAATGCATGGTTGTTGAGGACGTTGATAGTGAAGAACAGCACAATATTGACCATCCAGCGGCTCAATGGAACCTTGTTGGGTGCAATGAAGAAACGACTCTTCTTATCAAACTGGGCAATAAACCCTGTCACAGCGACAAAAATGAATTGGACAAAGGTCAATAGTGTCCCTGAGTCGAATGTGTCAGTAAAGGAGACGTTGCAGTCACTTCTCGCATGAGACAATATGGGGTTGTGCGGAAATACTCGTACCACTCGAAGGTTCAAAACTACATCAGGTCAGCAATAGCTTCTCATATTAAACCTTGACAACTCACTTGACGATTGCCTCGAGCGCATAAACCTAGAAAGAATAAGATGTAGGTCAGTTTCTGGTGTGTTGAGGAAGGCAGGGGTTCAACAGTGAGGGCTGCATGATGAGCTGGCCAGACAGGGACGGACGGGACATACGTTGGAACAGCACCCTCCAAAGATCAGGCACAGCATCACAGCGACCGTCAGCAACGACGGGCCAACCTCGCTGGCCATCAGACTGGCAAAGCGATGGGCGACCGACGACGCTGACGCTGGCGCTTTCTCCGAGTCGCTGGGCTCGCACGAGGCGGTGCCGCGACGGCTCGAGCCTTGAAGGGCCGTCATGTCGGGCGTCCTCTTGCGGAGAATGTGCGAAGACATGAGGCTTGTTTCCCGTTCCATCGGCATCGGGAGGGGGGGAGAGATAAAAGTACAGATCGGGTTTCCTTCGGGGGTGTTGGCTGCAGGCAGGGAGAGACTGAGTCGATTGTCGATGTTGCCCTTGTGTCTTCATGCAAGAAAGCCGTACGGGAAGATGGCATGGGGGTGTCAGCCGCCGTGTATCGGTACCACACCACTCGTCGATTTGAGGGCGCCGGCAGGGGTCCTTCTGTACCCTGTACTCGCTAGTGCGTCTCGCCCCAGTCCAACTCTATGAATAGCGCCAGGGACGGCTCTTTGGTGCATTCTTGGAAGCTGACAGTTCCCGAGCCTCCGGAGCTGGTTGATGGCCAGGACTCGTGTTCAAGGCGCAGAACCAGGATTGGTCCAGGTCCAACATCAGTCCCATCGCCCCGATAATCACGTAGAACCCTGCTTTCAAGAATAAGCTTACAACTGGCACACTCCCAGGGTACCTGAGTGTTGCATCGAGCACCGCCCAACCCGTCATGACATGACAATGCTCCTCTATTTCAACTTTGAGTGGCATTTCTTTGATTCTCAAATGATCTCTTTGCGCTTTCTGCTACACCTGGCGACCAAACGCCGACCCATGCACCCATGCATTCGTTCACCTCCATACCAAGTGGCTCTTCCCATGTCCATCTGCCCCATGCCATGCTCTCAGTCAGTAGGTTCCTTTGCCTACATCTCTGCATCCTCCGCTTTAGGGCCACATCCAAGGGGCCTCGTCAGCGTTCTTTGCGCGTGGCTTCGCTCCAAGCAGTGCTGGCGCTGTGCTTTAGCTTCTAAGTATAGTAGGCTGCATTGATCCGTATCACCCTGCCCTGAATCGACAAGATGCCATGTCGTGCCCAAGCAGAACTAGGTCAGTCCCATCACGAAGGTGGTGGAGGCGCCCATATCCTTGCTGCTTTGTCTTCCGCTCCCCCGCCACGCCAACTTCCTCACTTAATTGCCCTTGCGAGATGAACGCCGCTGTCATGGTCTAGAGTGCCGAGAAGACAAAGAGCTGTAACGCCATGTTAGCCACCATTCGTGCGCCTCTGGTCTGAATCTCAGCATGTGTACTCACATTGTTCGTAGCTGCAATCGCAATACTGTCCTCAAACGGATGCCAGCTCATGTGCAGAATCTTCTTGTTGAAATCGATCTGGTCCGCGTCTGTCTCCTTACGCATCCGCTGACCTTGACCGCCTGGGCTACCCGCCCTGGAGCCGCCCTTCTTGCCGTTGGTCGCAGTCGGGCTTGTCGATGAATTGATGGGTGTAGGGACTCCAACCTTCTTAGCCTTGAAAGCCGACTTATCCGCCTGGAGGACAACCTCGACCTCCTTGTCGGGGTCTGAAGGATAGATCATGAAGTTATTGTTGTAGCTGCCTGTCATGACATTCTTGGCATCTCCTGAGAAGACCACCTCGAACTTGTCGAATATGCTGTCATTCTCGTAGGTGTCACACAACCGTGGGCGAAGATGCTCGTGAATCGGTATCGTCTTGACTGGCTGCCGCTCCATGTTGATGTCCCAGATCTTGACGGTGAGGTAATCGCGAGACAGGATGTATCGGCCATCGTGCGAGAATCGCACATCGGAGATGGAAGAGATAATTTCGGAGAAGAATGAGCGTGATGAAGGGTCTTCCTCTTGCTCGAATACTAGGGCTAGGAGTCAGCACATCGCCGGGTCGCAGGTGCAGATGTCACGGATTGGGGGCACAAACACTTCGCGTGCTGGTCGCACAGAGCACTCTGCCGCATGTCGGCGAGCTTGATGGTACCCTTTGAGCTAGCATACATGAACCAGTTGCAGCTCATGGGGTGAAACTCGGCAGCCGTGATGACTTCGGTGAGCTCCTCCATGTTTGCAGGCTTGATATCAACAATGTTGAAGCTCTGTTCCTGGATGTTAAGGTTCCACAGGTTGATACGCAAATCGTCGCTGCTGATGAAGGTTTCTCCATCGCTGTTCACCGAGATGCTGTTGATGTGGTAGGCGTGTGCGTTGGCGTATGTTCGGCGTGGCACGGCGGCAACAACCGTATCGTGATGTGTGAGGCGAGGAAGCTTGAGGTCGGCAGCATCCCTGAACCGATGGGCAGGAAGCGGCCTGGGAGCGCCGCCTCCTCCCGCCAGACTGCCAGGCGTGACATCGTGAGAGAGGTTGTTCTCGGCTACAACCTTGAGCGACTTCTCAAAGACTTTCCACAGCTTGATCGTCTTGTCGTTGGTGGACAGCAAGTAGTGGGAAGCATTTTGTCGCCGGCACCACTTAATCTTGTTGATCTTCTCTTCAATCTCCAGGGACTTTAAGTAGTCGAATTCGGGTTCGTGCGACTGAAACTCGGTGTGGAATTTGTACTCGCAGGTTTTTTTCTGCGTGGAAAGTTAGCGACGGCAAGACGATGCGCAACATCAAGCGCCAGAAGCTCGCAAGGGCGTCAACCGATGGATGGTGACATACCGTCTCATTGCGTTCGAAGAGTACCACTCTACCTCCCTTGTCGCCCGTAGCGAGATAATTTCCGGTATGGTCGAACTCAACCGTCGAGATGATATCAGCTGGAGCAGGGGGGAACAGCGGTCAGCATGTCAAGGTCGAGGGCAGGATTGTGGGGGAGCAAGGAGATGACATACCTTCGGTGATGTCTTCAACATCGCCCTTGTCACCAAAGCACCTGCAGACGAGAGCTCAGCATTAATAAACACGGGCGCGGAACGCGGGCAGAGGCCAGGGAGAAGACTACGTACTGCGTGAACTTCCACGTGGGCGAGTTCGCTTCGCTATCAACCATTTTGGTGAGCAGCGAGGGCGGGGATTAGGAGGGGTTGCGGACGAAGATCGAGGGAGGGCAAGGTAAGAATCGAGAGAGCTGTGGGAATGGCGGGCCAGGGAGGAGGTGAAGATGAACCGCAACCGGTAATTTGGATATGATGAGAGCTCCTGGCGCGAGCGATGCGAAGGGAGATGGATGGATGCAAGCTGTGGTGGCACACGCCAGGTCTTGCGGTGGGCGGATGATGGATGGGCGGTGGTGTCGTTTTCGATATCGTCTTTTTGTCGGCGCCGGAGTGGGGTCCAGCTAGATATCGCCGCCGTGGGAATGCCGTCGTCCAAAAGATATTTCGTCAAGCGGTGGGGGGGGTTGATCGGGGTTCGGTCGGAGGAGGACGACGGTGGATGATGTCGACAGGTCGGCAGGCGTCCGAGGCTGGAGGCTGAAGGTGGTGGTGGTGGTAACAGAAGCAGGCAGTGGTGGTGGTGGAGGAGGTGGGTTGGTGTGGGCGCGGCAGACGACAGCAGAAGCAGAGGCGGCGGGCGAGCGACGGAGGTGAGGGGAGGAGACAGCGAGTGGAGGGAGCAAGGCTCGAGTCTGTGCTGAGCTGCGCTGGCTGTGGCTAAGTACAGTCACTGCCGTTAAAGGCTTGTAACGGCGAGGTCAAACGGCTGGGAGCTGAGGAACAGATGCCACAAGCAGAAGATGGAGTTCTTTGGTGAGGAGGGGATATGGAGGAAGTGACGCAGCAGAACCCAAGGTCTTGCAAGCTGCGATTTGATTTTGGGTTGGCCTGGCCTGGTTTAGCTAAGTTGGTTTGGCCTGGGCTGGCTTGCACTGGAGGGGACGGGACAGGTGATGGATGGTGGATGGGATCGGGATGGGTGGGTTAGGTGCGGGCGTGAGCCACAATGAGGAGCTTCGATCTGAGAAATGAGCCACAGTTACAGGGAGCTTCCAGTGCTGTGCTCGCCTTTAACAGGTCCAGGGGCCAGCGCCACCACCAAATCGATGACTTAACCTCGACTGAGTCCGGCGAGGTGACGACTTGGCTGTACAGTATTGTCTGCCTTGTTGCCCAATGTTTACAGCGAGCCCAAGCTAAGGTATGGTTTCTTTCTGCCGTACCTGTGAGCTTGCAGCTGTGTGCTGGCGCGGCATACCCAGCCAAGCTTCTCATTGCTCCCCACGCATGCGTTGTTTCTGTGGTGAAGTGAGGCGGAACAGCAAGGTAGATCGTTACGTTCAAGCTTGTTTCCAGAGTTCCCGACGACGCTTAAAGTGGGGGAATCCTCTCGAGTGCTCCTCAACAACCCAGTGTCATGGCGGGGGTTCCCTCTGTTCACCTGAGCTTTCAGGTCTACGTCGCCTCACCTCGATCTGACATGGCGTGGCCTCATTCGGGCTCTGGCGCCGGAAACAGTGGAACCTCGACAATTTGGGGCTGTTCAGGGTAGGCAAGATTCGTCGATAACAGAAGCTAGAAGGCTGGAATAAACCAGACACCAGAACATCAAGAGGGTCCTCTCAGGCATAATAGATAAAATCATATAAAACCAATAAAGATATTAATGTTATAATAGCAGTAATCCCTTAAAGCTCTTCTATGTATTAACTACCTATCTATAGCGGAGGATAGGCCAATGAGTTTGTACCGGTGTCTGGGTTTTGTCCTCGACCCAGGTGGCAGCTGCTGGTTTTGGAGAGTGTCCACGAGGGCATACATGGGTTTCCTCGGTCGCATCCGATGCCAAGGTCCAAGTCCGATCCGCACCCGCTCGTCCGTCCGGACCGGCCTGACATGTGCTCCGGAACGACCTCATATCCATTTGCTTCTAATCAATGACATACATCCACGCCCATCCCCCAAAACCCCTGAAAAAAAAGACACAAAATCGCGGCAACTCGGATACAAACCGGCCCAGTTTACGCCTTCATCGCCCACCCCCTCAATCACTCAATATCGCAACTCTACATTCAGGTTTCCATCCATATCAACCAAATCTCCAGTCGTCTAACCTCACTTGAGTCGCAAAGCATGAGCCAAGATCAGCAACACCCAGGAAACTTCCCGTCCAAGGACAAAGGAGTATCTAGCAATCCTAAAGGCAAGGGAAAGGCCGCAGAAGGAGAGGGATCTGGTTCCATGGTCGACCGCATCCAGGCTTCTGGAAGGCTCGCCCTCAATGCCTTTGGCACAGGACCAGATTTGACTGGCCAGCAACCTGCAGGAAAGGGCAGCCCGGGTACCAGCAGTATCGACAGAGTTTCATCAGGCGCAGGGGAAGCATCGTCGCACAGATTGCGCTCGGCGGCTCCGGGCGAGTCGTTGCGCTCACAGGCACATTCCGATTCCACAGCTTCGGCGCAAGCGTTCAACGACTTTGTCAGCGCCGACTCAACACTGCAAGTTGAGGATCTGGACCATCCTCACCACCTCCAACACCAAAACTTGCATGACACATTCTCCTCACGAGGCGCGGCAGTGGCCGAGCAGGAAAGGTTAGATGGTTCAGCCGTTGTCAGTCTCCTTGACGGTCCATCCGATGAGCTCGACGCTGTTCTCCTAGGCGCCGAAGACCCCGAAGCTGAAGATGACGCCTTAACACCAGAAGCTGCTGCCAAGCTTCGAGAAGCATTGTTCCCTGCACACTCGTCTTCTTCTGGCTCCCGCTGGGACGACTTGCTCAACTTCAACCCCAGTTTCTTGACAGAGCCAGGACCTCTTGCGGAGGCTGAGATGCAACTCCACCTAGGAACCACAGACAGCGCTGAAGCGAGAAGCAACTGGCTTCAGCTGTGGGGTAACGTACTTACGGGCTACACGGATCACGTTTGGGGGGACCTTGAGCCCCTGGCAGCTGAGGCTCGAAGGGAGATTGAGCAGTTGAAGGCTCGTGATCCTGAAGTCCCTGGTCCGCCGCCAGAGACAAAGGCGCTGGATCGCTTGCGGCAGATCCTTGGTCATGTGCGAGGATTCTAAGAAGCCGAGGTCGGAATATGCATATCTACTACATAGTGAGTGTAATTCAGACCCTTGTGCCAAGATCCAAGCCGGTCCCTCTTTTCACATCGACGCCGCACTAGACCTGAAGCCTCGTGCTCTTTGATTAAAGCCGTACCTGGCCTGGCGGACCAGTTCCTAGCTCCCACTGTGGAGTCGTCGTATCTCATCGCATGGTTGGAGGTGGACGCGGGGTTGCTCAGCAACTATGTCAACCACCAATGACATCATTCCACGCTCTCTCCCTACCCCGGCTCTCAGCCCGACGCTCAGTCGAGGTCGTGTTGCCAGAGCCAAAAATGGTGACCTGCGGTGTGCATAACCTTGCATTTACGACAGGATGGGACAAGCATTTGGAGGATACCCCACCGACATCATCCAAGATCCCCTGCCGGGAGCCCGGTCGTCCGCTAGGGAACAGAGAGAAGAAAAAAAAACGAAAGAAACTAACTGGGGATTCCTTCTGCCAACCCTTCCATTTCTTGCATGCTTGAACCACCTGCAGTAGAACGGAGAACCTCCCAGCTCATCCCGTCGAGCGCCCGCTATCTGTCGTCCCCCCCAAGCGAGCCAATCTCAAAGTTGAACCATCTCGTCTCACTTCCACCACCACCACCATCATGTTGAGTCGGAGTTGGATGTGGCTCGGCCTCGTTGCAGGCTCAACATCTGCCCAGCACTTGGCAACAGCGACAGCGCCGCCAGCGACAATAGCGACATATATCCCGGCCGCGTCCTTGATCTTCAGGCGAGACGAGTCCTGCCCTGCCAACACATTCCGATGCTCGGAGGAGCTCGGCGAGCGTTTCAGCGACATCTGCTGCCAGAACGGACAAACCTGCGCTGTCGACGCCGATGATCAACCAGCTTGTTGTCCCTCTGGGTAAGTACAGATGTCCAGATCCGGGACAAGCAAACAAGCAAGCACAAGATTGACTGACTGAACTCGGTTCCAGCGCGGTGTGTACTGGAACGGCCCCATCCGAGGCGCCTACTGGCGACGCAACCGCTCCCGTGTCCTACGTCCCGAACTCCTACTTTGCCTTCCCGTACGCCGCGACGACATTTTCGAATGATGGTTCTTGCACTTCGGCCGTCGACGCTTGCGAAGAGAACTACGACCGATGTGTTAGTTACCTCGAGGATGGTGGTCAATATGGCGTGACCATTGTTGTGCCCGGCGGCGGAGGTACGACAGTTGAAGGCGGCGGCCAGGCCCTGGGCCCATCGGCAACCGAGGTGTGCTCAAGCCTGAGCTCTCGTGCCTGCGGGAAACTCGAGAAGAGCGACTGTGGCGACTACGGGAATGCTGCTTCGTCCAACAACCTCGAGTCGTGGCTCGCAGGCATTGGCGCGGCCATTGCCATGCTCAATGTGTTGGCTTAATGGGTCAGGATGCAAATTTTACGACAGCGCATGGTCGTTGTGACCAGTCATTTGGACTCGATCGTCCAAAAGCTCGTCGCCATAGACGCTCCAGTATCTATATGGCTATAATCGTGGTGCTAAGTCTCGGTCATGCGTTGGTCTACTCTTTGCATGGTCATGAAACCCGCAACGGGCATCTTGCTCGTCTCTGAGACCAAATCGGGCATGAGGGAACAACATTCGTCTCCTGGCAACGAGCACCTGATGAATAGGATGAGGAGTAGCTCCCTCGTCACGACGCATATCATTAACGCTCTCGGTCGATGCAATCCGGAGTTTTGGGCGTGTTATTCACTTCGGTTTTTACGATTCTACTTGGACAGGACGACTGACGCATTGGAAGACAACGACGACTACTCAAGTTTTGAGCGATATGTATATAGGTAGACCAACTTCCCGTGTAGTCCGAACGAAGCAATTTATTCTGGGCTTGGATACAATGACGAAACTGCGCAGAATCAATCACTACATGTGAAATTGAATTGCTTGTTGAGTGCAACACAAACTGACGCCCATTGGATCCTCTCTTACAGCGGATGAACGGGATCCTGCGGAATAAGCACCCGCTCCACTCCACTGAGAATCTGCACCACGAAGAAGTCTCGACGAAAAAAAAAAACCGTCGCGGGGTAGGAAGCTCACTCGCAAAAGGAAAAAACTTAAACAACGCCCACGACGAGGAATTCGCTCAAACCTGCACTCACATTTTGCAAAGAAAACACCGACTCAAGGGGGCAGACCATCAGCAACTCATCCATCATGTCTCAGACCCAGCTCCTCGTCATGGCCTCTGGCAATGGCTCGAACTTTCAGGCAATTTTGGATGCCTGTGCAGACGGAAGCATCCCCAACACGCGCGTCTCCAAGCTCATTGTCAACAGAAAGACGGCATACTCAATTCAGCGTGCCGAGAAGGCGGGCGTTCCGTCCGAGTACTTCAACCTTGTCGCTCACGGCTATCAAGCAAAGGGAGAGAAGGATGCTGCCCGCATCAAGGAGGCTCGATCCCGCTACGATGCCGACCTGGCGGCTAAGGTCATTGAGGAGAAGCCTGATATGGTAGTCCTTGCTGGATGGATGCATGTCTTTGCGCAATCCTTCCTCACTCCTCTGGAGGCTGCTGGTATTCCAGTTATAAACCTGCATCCGTAAGTCCTATAACCCTTCCCGTTACCCTCCTTGGACTGATATTCACATAAACTCATCATAGGGCTCTTCCTGGTATGCACCCTCCAGTCTTATTAACCCCACGAACTAATACTCACATAAACTCATCACAGGCCGATACAATGGATCCAACGCAATCGAGCGAGCCTATGCTGACTGCCAGGCTGGTACTCTCGAAAGAGGGGTCACAGGCATCATGGTGCATTATGTGATTGCTGAGGTTGATATGGGAGAGCCCATCCTGACCCAGGAGGTTCCTTGCTCCAAGTCTGATACCCTTGAGGATCTTGAGACACGGATGCACGCCGTCGAGCATCAACTCCTTGTGAAAGCTATCGCTCAGCTAGTTCCTAAGATTGCCGCCAAAAAGACGTCATGAACATCAGATTCCACCACCGAGCAGAGAGGCCCCTGAGCAAACTAAAGCAGTCTATCAATCTTTCAAGATTTCTCAATGTTTGCAGCCACGTTCAAGGGTGCTAGCTTGATCATTACCCCATTGAAAGTATGTCGTTCAACAGTTGCTTCATGGAAAGACGGCCCTCTTGCCTATCATTGTCTCGGCCAGCCTCATCCCTCTCAAACGATTCTTCCACAAACAGCCGTGCGGCCTTGTTTGCCTTCTCCAGCTGCTCTTCTTCTGCCCGAGACAACCGAGTACAGATTTCCCCAAGGTCTTCATTTTGTGCAAGGAGCTGGGCAATCCCTTCAGCGCGCTCGACAACTGCACTTGGCACCCCATTCAACGCTGCACATCTGCCGCCAAAGCTCGAGGTACTGTGACCGAGCGCGAGAGTAAAGAGGTACGTCACTTGATCTTCTGTCTGGGCTGCATCCCAGTCCACTCTCACGTCCATGTGTGCCAGACGGAATCCCTCATGGTGAGAAAGGTAGCCTCCCTCAAAGATCTCGTGAAAATGTGTCGCAACTAGCAGGCGTGGGCAGTCCTGGTTCAGCGATAGGAAGTGGTCTAGTAATGCAGCCAGCAAACCGGAGCCATCATCACCATTGGTTCCCTTGCCGAATTCGTCCACCAACACCAGGCTTCTCGGTGTCGAAGTTCTTGTCGCTAATGCCGCTTGCTTCATGTCCCTGGCGAATGCGCTCTCGCCACCAGACATGCTCTCTCTCGGTGACATGCAGGTCAGGATCTTGTCCGTGAGGCCAATGGTGGCCTGAGATGCTGGAACAAAGCTGCCAACATGAGCAAGGTAGACGATGATTGCCGCCTGCTTGAGATACACACTCTTGCCCGAGTGGTTCGGCCCCGTTAGGATCAAGACCCGGGATGGACTCACCCCAGCTTGTGCCTGATCAGCCGGCCCTGAAGCGAGATAGCAGTCGTTCGGTACAAAAGCTGGGACAACAAGCTCTTGCAAGGGATGCCGGCCATCCTTGATATGAATCACATTGTCATCAACCACGGTGGGTACTCGCCAGTTGTATTTCTCAGCGCCCAAAGCGAGTGCGTGAACGGCGTCGAACTCGCCACACATATCTGAGGCTGAAATCAAGACTTCCCCGTGCTCAAGAATCCTGTTAGCAAGGCCATGGATAACCTCGACCTCCCGGTCTACTTCGTGTTAGTCCACATCTTTATCGCGATGTAATAACCGCTTACCTGCAACCTGACCGTGCAAATCCCCGTACTCTTGATCAAGCTCACGCATCTGCGTGTTCTTGTAGCATGCGCCCATTTCGCCCGTAAACACCTTTTCCCATCCCCCCTCGAGCGTTCCCTCTCCTCCATACATTGAGTCACCAGTCACGGGGTTTAGGTCTACCGAAGTGGCAAAGCCAAGCTGAGGCAAGAAGACACAAGATTGGATATGGCTGCGCGCCCACTCTGGTATGCTGAGTTTTACTCGATCCGCAATCCCGTGTAAGAGATTGTTTAGTCCGTCATAGCTTCTTCTGAGTTCATCGAGCTGAGAATCTGCTCCCTGTTTGACAGAAGATCGTTGACGGATCTTTGTTTGTTGAAAGTCGATTGTCCTGTCGATCATGTCTCCAACAGCCACTAAGATGGCTGGGTGAAGACTGTCAACAAGCTGCATGAAAAGTCGTTAGCGTTCATTCTCTTCACTACAGGCATATTCATGACTTTCTCACCCTTCTGAATAATGCAGGCTCCGTGCCACTATTGAGGGAACCCAGTACTTCTCTCAATGCTAGGCCCTGTGTCGTGAATTGTTGGATCGTTGCCCACACGCCTTTGTCAAAAGATTGGCCTGCCGATAGAAACTCGATACCTTTTCTCAAATGGGTCAAAGCTGGGCGCAAGTTTCGAATCTTGCGTAGGATAGAAGCCATGTGTGCCATCATTTCGGCGTTGTTTGGTTCCAGCAATACTGAGATGGTCTTCTGTCTCTCCCGAATCATGCCCAAGTCCAGAACTGGGCGTAGAAATAGTTGACGCAAACATGTTCGACCTTGAGGGGTGTAAGCCAAGTGATGGAAAAGCCCATACACAGAGAGGCTTTCTTTTGAGCTGCTTTTGCTGCGGTTTGGTCCCCAAGCCTGGCTATTAGGGTGGAGTTCGGTCTGAATAATTTGAAGAGCCAGAAGGGCATCGGCGCTGACGAACATGTAGGACGACAGTGAGAACATTCGGGCATCAAGAACCCGAAAGAGTACTCCTGAAACCTGCCCGTCGGGGAGAAAACCAGCAGATCTGCGACGATGGAGATCACCAAGAACGGCCCCAGCACAGCCAATCTATCAAACATCAGCTGTCAACCTACACCGCGAGGATGGCAGACAACTAACCGAGACTTGGTTGTTCATGTTAAGACAACCTCCGCAACGTAGGGATCTAAATGCATGCGCTTCTGGCTGGTCAAGCCCTGCAATCGTCCCTGAGGGGTCGTTACTCGTGCTCGTAGAGAATATGATACTGGTGGGTGACAGTGAATCGGACTGCAGACTAATGAGTCTATCACGGGCGGATTTGGGAGAGAACTCAGAAGACTGTAAACCGCGAAAGATGATTCCCCCAGAAGCATCTAGTAACCAACAAAGTTAATATAGCCGAATCGAACAGGGAGTAACTGGTGTTTTACGAGTAGCATACCTGAAGGGATAGTTGCTTTCTCGACATATTTCTGAAACTCCTCGGGGGCTCTCACTGATATGAGAACTGTGGTGGGTTCGACGTGGAAAAGGAACTGCTCCGCAACGTCCAGCGTCGCCATGGAGATATCCTCCGAAAGGTGAAGGACACCATCTGTTGTTGAGAAGTAGGCACATCCCATTGTAGAACTGTCCTTCATATCGATAGCCATGATAATTTCATGTTGTATCGGCTCGCTGCTGCTTCGGGCTTGGGCGTTGTCCTCACTTGGAAGGGGTGGCAAAGCTACAGAGGAAGGGGCTGCATCGGCAGCAGACCCAAGATTGTGACGGGGCGAAAAATGTGTTTGGGTCGAAGAAGTTGGTGTTCGTCGACTGGCTGTTGGACGTCTCGATCGAGTCTGTTGTCGCGTCGGTGTGGCTCTAGAGGATGAGCTCGAGTTGGCACCTCGGGTAGAAGTACGTGCTCGGCTGGCTCTCCCGCGTCGACCGCGGTGGCCGGAATTAGATGAGCTCGATGCTCGCACTCGAGGCATGGTGACAGTAGACCCAACTCAAGAGACAGATCTTGATGAGTTCAGTCATGGAACTTCCAAGTTTGAGGCGACTTGCATGGTGAGGAAAAGAGGAATTAGTTTCTCTCTACTAACACGTATCCATATCAGGCGTACGCTCCTTCTTTTCCCAGGAGACCTAATCGCGTGCCTTCTCGCTGGCCTGAACCTTCCATTCGTTCAGGAAGGAGTGGTCTTGTTCAGCAAGAGAGGAAGGCGCGATGTGTGATTACAAGACCCAAGATAAGCCACTCACTGCACAGCTCGTCAATCGCCCGGACGCCCAGCTCGAATACTTCGTTCATCTAATTGTACTGCCCTAGAACTCCCTTGGTGCGACTAAGGTGTTCACAAGTCAAAAATTGCCATCTTACAAGGATTCGGAATCGTAATTGATTGCGTTCAAGTACAAAGGGGCAAAAGCGGAAGGCTCGCGAATGGTTTAATAACGCCTCAAGAAGAGCGCTACAAAGCTCTAGGGAACGCCGGAAATAGAGATGTCATGATTACATCCGAACTGAGGCATATGGTCGTTATGCTATCATGCCCCAAGCTCCCGCCTCTACTTCTGCTCGGCCTTGACCCAGCTTGCAAACTCGCGTCGCTGCTTGCGAATATCCACGAATCCAGGGCGCGTCTCGAGCACGCTGAATGGGTTCCCGCGGTAATCCTTCTCCACCTCGCCGCTGCCCGTCCGGAAGCCAGCCTCTCCCTCGCGCTCAATCTTTCCAGCCCACTCGTGCCACTTGACTGGACGGAGCTTCGGGGAGCCCAGAACCAGCCCAAGGACAACCACCAGTGTTGCCACCAAAGCTTCTATGGAGATATCAATCGGGAGCGAGCTCGTCGCGAGCTGTTGCGGGAGGCCGTGCTGCGCTGTCGTTGACGAGATGGCGGAGTGCTCTTGCGCGGAGTAACACCTAGGAGGTAATTGTTAGCTTCCCGTGGGTGCAAAAGGGTGAGCAAAGACATACGCATGTGCTAGAAGCACGATACCAGCCACGGTCACTGTTCGGGAGATCCAGGTCATTTTGCGTTGAGGTTGGGGAGCTTGGTTTGCGATCAATGCGGACGTCTTGGGGACAAGTCGCAGTTCTCACAAGCTCCAGTGCGACACGAGAGTTGAGATGACATGGGTCATGACTAAGCATGGAACCGACCAACTTGGGCCCCCCAAGCAACTAATCTCACGACCTAACCTACACGACAAAGCGATTCATTTAATATTTCGGGTCTGTACTATATTTAAGTTCGGTAGGCTAATGGGCCTGGTTTTATTTCTTTTAAATACATGCGATCGTCAACGCCGTCTAAAGCAGCCCGCTCCCAATGATGTATCATGTCCAGAACTGCCCAAGTTCCAAAAACGATTGGTAAAACACGAACCCAAGGTATCAGCAATCAAAACTCAAAACTCATTTACAAAAGACCCTGCTCGGTCTGAGTGATCCAGTGCTCGAACTGGCTGGAATCGTCGATCTCCTCGACCTTCCAGTCCTCTTGTTTGCCTCTCAGATAGGCATCCTGCGCAGTGGTATCCTCGTAGCCCGCCATCATGAAGCCAATGTCTTGTTCGGCGGCCCCCATATGGGGGACCCAGTTGTCATGACCGAACGAAGCGTCTCCAGAGACCCCGTTGTACATGTCGTAGCTGGCTTCTCCAAACATGGGCGGGGGCCCAGCGCTGTCAAAGACGGGCCCAGGAGGTGTGTAGTAACTACCAGTGAACCCATCCAGGCCGTGGAGCGCGTAATCGTTACCCGGAGAAGGAGTTCGGCTCATCATGCCGTGAGCAGGACCCTGTCCGCCATACTGACGTATGTTCATATCGTAGGGGTTTGGCTCAGCAGTCCCGTAGGGAAGGGCGTGGGTTTGCCCAGGAGTCGGATAAGCGTGCATGCCATGGTAGGCCGCCATGGATGGCTCATCCGCAACGTTGCCGACGGTATCGTAGCTGATCGAAGGGGTCTCGCTCAGTCGGGATACATGCCGAGTTCTGGACTTTCGCGCTCCGCTATGGCCGCCGTTCCAGTCCGAGTCGTTATCAGAGAACCCGTCGACGTCATCCTCATCGCGTCTGGTCTTTCGCGGCTTAGAGGGAGTGAACTTGTACCCAGGGTGTGCCTGCTGGTGGTTGATCCGCTCGGCCTTGGCCCATCCATCGAACATCTGTCTAACTTGAGGGGGCTCCAAGGGCCAACCTGCGCCGCAGACCTTGGAGACGTGCTGATGATTGTTCTGGGTGCACTGAGTCTTGGCTACATCTTGGTAGGCTTTTCGGTACAGCATGAATGCATTCATCGGGCGCTTGATCTGACCAGGCTTCTTGTTGCGTGAAGTTTCCGACAGTCTCTCCTCGGTGGAGCGGGCGACGAAGGTTGCAATATCGGCCACTGGGACATCGGGGAGGTCTTTGGCGATTTCGGACAGGGGCTTTGAGAGGATGCTGGAGGCATTCTTAACCTTTTCGACCTTGCTTCTCTTCTGGATGCGGCCGGTCTTAACGGCCGGCGATCTGGCCATCGGATAAGACTTCTTGGGAATGTTCAGCCCACTGCGGGTGGTGATTGAATCGCCAGTAGGACACGGGGTGGGGGGGGAGGCTTCCGGTGTATACGGAACATGGGCCTGTTGGCGCTGGTTAAAGGGGACTGTCATATCCAAGTTATTGCGACAACTCACATTATAACCAGCCTCATCAGGCAAAGGCCCGTACGGGTGGCTAGTGAAGTTGTGGCCACCTGCATAACCCGTCTGTGACCACGTTTAGTACATGTAGAGTTGCTTGCAGGAATATGAAGGACTTACGAAGGAGATGTCGCTCTTGTGAGAGTAGATCACGGCTGATGGTTCATAGACCGAAAGATCATCCTCACGAACGGGAGTAGAATATCGAGAGGGGTACGGGTAGCCGACGAAGCCCTGTTCAGGGCTCATGACACCTCGTGGGTGCGAAGTGATTCTGGCTGGACTCATGAAGGTTGCTGGTTGAAGGAAGCCGTCTGAAGATGGAGGCGGCGATGGTGGTGCCGACTGTGGCATATCGCAAAGGACCTGTCACTCTGCGACTTCAGCCTCGGATCGAAGGCAAGGGCCAATTGCTGAGTTGATATCGGACAGTTGCGGTTGGTGGTCAAGATGAGAGTAAGATGTCAAGGGTAGAAGGACGTTGTAAAGCGTACGGTGGATAGAGAGACTCCTTCTGATCTTTTGACAGTAGCTAAGTTGGCCTCACTTCAGATGATATACTTGATAGGTGTCAAGTCTTTGTTGACTTTCTTTCAACTCCCACATGGGGTTTTGTATCGGTTCCGGGCTATTTGGACGTTCTGAACTTGTCCGCAAGGCCATGACCACGCCCACAAATAGACAAGCAACGTCCTGCCGCATTTGGGATCAAAGGGACTGCAGGAGAGAACATTGCCCTGGGAAACAGACCACCATGCGGACCGTTACGAAAGAGGATCTCTCTTCTCTCCAAGCTGCATCTCATGTGTCGTTGGCCGAGCCCTCCACCCTCCAGAGCCAAAGCCCGGGCCATGTCAAAAGAAGCACGGCTGTAAACGGAGCCCTGTGAGTTCAAGCAATGAGCCGCGAGGCGTCCAGCCGCATTGCCTTCAATAGAAACGGAAGCCAGCCTTTCGATTGTGTTGCCCTGCACCGCCTTATTGGGCATGCGCTAGTTCAGCCGTGGCGCATTCCTTTGACATTCTCATCTCATCCCATCACCCCCTCGTCTCCCCACCCTCCATCATCTCAACTCCAGACGTTGCGTTGCACTGGTTTGCCATGTCAGCCCAAGTCTTGACGTTTCCGGGAGGTAAATAGCACGTCAAGTGCTCAGAGATTTGACATATGTCGTTTGGCCCGTCTGCCCTTGTTGATTTCGTCATTCCCCGTCCGTTCTGCCGGATTGAGTGGATCTTGTAGTCTGGTGTTTGCCTAGTCCTTTGAACATTGGTACCGCTCGACGGCGACTCGCAGCTTTGCTGGCTGGTAAGATCCGTTTGGTGTGGCTACCAACCTAGTTACCGACCAGACCAACCTGACAACCAACACTTGTCCGCCCTGATCCAACCTTACTGTACCCTAGCCTGTTGGTCCTGTCTTGGCAACCTTCTCTTCCGCGCGGACTCTTCTGTCTTGTTTCCAAGATCCCTCTGACGCATCGTGCTTGGGAGCTCGGGCCATTTGTTCTTCTCCGCTGCATTAGATGTGGCCCCCATGGGCATTGGCACATCGTTTTCCATGTATTGTGGCAGGGGCTGCCAGCCACACACACTGTTGGCTGTTCACACCTTAATTGACTAGCAAGGTTGCCACAGTCTAGAAGTGAGGGGAAGCATTGTGTCGTGACGCGCTGGTTGGCCTATTGAAACCTGCGATAAGTGATTGCTGGACTCTGGTATGCCTAGCAACTCTGTCACAAGTAGGCTAACATCCTACATTCATGATGCGAAGCTAAGCTTCAGTGGTTGATCCCGAGAAGAGATCGCAAATCATTCCCGAAGGGGGTGCCAAACAGCCTCTGGAGTCAAGTCAGGTGGCGTTGCTGATGGCCTAAGCCCTACAGAACCAAGCCCCTGCATCGGGAGTTTCATCGGCCTTCCAGAGGCCTTGGTGGCTCCGACGATTTGGTCGGAGGAGTTAAGACCTGGCGCTGGGGTGACGGGGACAGCACTACCGGTGGTAGTATCGGGGTTGAGACGCTGAACTTGCTCGAGCTGGCTGAGTCTACCAGGCGTGGCGGTGAATGTTTAATTGGAGAGTATCCGGCTTCCGAAGGTAGAGTGCCATTTTGCTCGTGAGCCGCACGGTAAATATCGCGGCTGATTTGAGGCGTACTCAAAGCCGACTCAATCGTCTTGTCCCCCTGCAGGCCCTGGATGCCGTTGGATGGGCTCGGCGTCTTGACAGTCGTCATGGGAGTCGACGTGACCGCGTTGCCTGGTGGACTGTCCGCCTGAGGGGGTCGCACTGCATCCAGCTTGACGGGTGCTGGGATCACAGAAGTGGTTTTGGGGGTATGGACAAGCCCAGGCACTCCCTTGCTTGGCCCTGAGCGGGCGTCCAGCGAAAGGTCGGAAGAAGCAACGCCATTCGCGCTAGGAACATGGGAGGGGTTGGCAGTTGAAGTCACAAGTGACAAGCCATGTTCGGCGGCGCCGTTCGATGTGTAACGCTGCTTTCCATCCTCGGTGCTGGGAGCTGTGGGGAACGCTCTGCCAGTTGTTGGCGATGTGTCATGAGCCGCGGGGTGAGATGACTGAGGCTGTTCGCCTGAGCTTGCTGGACGATTGACTTTCAGTTTGATCGTCGGTCTGGGGCGATTGCCTTCTTGTTCTCGACGGGTGCAAGAGGCGCAGATAAACTGGAATTCGGGTCGATCAGCATCTGCTTCGCGAATGCCCAGGCACTTGCTGTGTTGCCAGACATTGCACTTTTCGCATGCCACGCTGTGCGATCCGTCGTCGACCTGGCCATAGAGACCGCATACACAGTCAAATACCCAATCTTCCTCCTCTTCCTTCAGGTCCTTGAGGGCTTGTTTGTTCCTCTCAATCTCTGCCTGGAGCCGTCGCTCAGAAACACGTCCGCTCCCACTCGACAAATTCTTGCTGTCTTCGGAGAGTTGCGCAAGCTCTTCTTCATGCTGGAGACGTCGCGCTTCGCGCTCCCGTAGCCGCTGTTCTCTGGAAACCATTCGGCTGTCCCGATCTTTCTCCAGTTTAACATGTGACCGTTCTTCACGCCGTTTCGCTGCTTCTGCTTCTCTGTGCTGCCGCTCCTCTTCTCGAGCCTTCTCTTCTTGCTTTTGTTGTTCAACCTTTCCAGCAATTCGGCTCGACCGCTTTGCATTGGCCATCTTGGCGAGGTTGGCCAATTCGCGCTCTCGTTGCAGCTCTCTTCGCTTGCGTGATTGCTCCTGCTTTTCCAAGATGGGGATAAGGTGCTCTTCCAGTTGGTCTCTGAGTATCTTTTCATTCTCGTCGCGTGTTTTGCGGAAGCCGTCCAAGATGGATCGCACGTCATCGAGTGTGACCGCCAGGCATTCCCACTTCATCCCACCAAGCCCATCGTCTTCTTGTTTCTCGTCGTCCCTCGTCTCGGTTTCCGTATCGGGGTTATCATCATCAATGCTCAAGGTCGTGCGCCGTCGTTTGCTTGCGCGGCGGCCTCCACGCCAAGTCTTGGTCTTTTTCGGTTTGGGGGTTGTCACAGGTGGTGGTTCTGTAAGTCGATACACTCGGTTGTCATCAAGTACGAAGTAGGTTCGGTCCTCAGCATCCCATCCGTACGGCTCGATGCGCTACCGGATATTAGCAACTCGCCATTGTTTTACCTCGTATTCCTTGTGTATGCTTACCCAACTGGTTTGCTCGGTATCTTTTTGCTCTTCCATCTTGTCTCGAATGCGCTCCGGGTGAATCATGACCCATTCCGTCATTTGTTGCAAAACTCGAATCTGTCGG
Source organism: Fusarium protoensiforme (assembly GCA_011320165.1). NCBI lineage: Eukaryota > Fungi > Ascomycota > Sordariomycetes > Hypocreales > Nectriaceae > Fusarium > Fusarium protoensiforme. The sequence continues at coordinate 9,363 of JAANQP010000600.1, read as the reverse complement.
ATGCCCAGTCGTTAGCTCCTGCATGTGTGGGTGGCATTGGATGAGTGCCGAGATGTACCTTTGTAAAGATGTCAAAATCGTTGAACTTGATCGGCGTTTCATCGTCGCCGAAGGGGTTGTACCCGGGCGATTTGGCGAGGAACTGCTTCCGAGTTTGATCATCCAAGATCTCGTGCCTTTGAATTGTTATTAGCGGGTCGAAGTCTCGTATCAAGTCGTCGGAACGTACGTTAAACCGCGATGCGACGAAATAAGTTTTAGGAGCGCCAGGGCGATGTCTGCGAGGATGGTCGAATTCGGCTTCAGACATTCCGTCTCGATTTCCTGTAGAAAGAAGAAGCAGATAAGCATGCGCCCCGTGCGAATGAGCTGATTTGGAGTAGTACCTCGATGTCGAGAGACTCGGAGATTTTGGCAGCCTTGCCAAAGATATAAACCCACTGGCACAGGTTCGCGAACTGCCACATGTTGCGGATACGCTGTAGTAATGAAGGCTCCGTCTCACCATCATCTCCATCGATGGCTCGGAACGAGCGCTTGCGCGATGGCATATTGGTGAAGTGCTGCTGTTGATGGGTGGATAAATGATGGACAGTCGCGTCACGGATGGTTAAGGTCGTGTCCGGGCGCTTCAAGGAGTTTAGAGGTCGCGAGAAGGCTGCAGCGTGGCGCAGTGTGCCGCAGTCAGCCACAGGCACATGCCACAGAACGCCAGTCATCCAATAGCGCGGAATGAGAGCTTACGCTGCAGCTTCCAGGGGAGATTTAAGTTGTCGCACTGTGACAGGACCCTGATCTAAAATAAGCAACGTGGCATTTAGGTAGGTCCCGGTGATGAAACAGCAGTCGCGTATAGTGCGAATGCTTAGAAGCACTGTCGCATCCAGAATCCTAGCATTCAAGTACTCCTGGGAGATCTCGATGGCTGGCTCCCTCTTCAGAACTCCCATGAATACGAAGTGCTAAACGCCTTTCTCAAGCCCAAGAAGCATCTACAATGCTTCATCTTGGCGAATCTACCTACGAGCTCTTCTTTTCTTGACATTGGGCCGCGCTGGCGGTCAGTAGGCTTCGTTCGTTCCCCGTTCCTTATCTACTGAACTAGGTCCATGTCTTCGCACCCCTGGGATCAGGACGGTCGTCCTGCACGCCGCCAGTCGATCCCTTTGCAGAACTTAGATGGATCTCATCACGATAGCCATACTCCCCAGGGTGCTGGGCTCTCGGGCCAGCACCGAGGCCTGTCTCCTTCTTCCAACACTGGTCAAATGGCAGGCAACTTGCCCGGTATCTCGACCTATTGGGACCAGCCTTACGATCGATTCGACGATGATGTTAGTCCAGCGTCGCCGATTGACCCGATGGCCTTACAGGCCGCTCTCCCTCCGGGGATGGATGACCATGCACCACCCGCGCCGATAATACCATCTACTCCAGTCCGCACCTACGATCCTCCCGCTCCGTACGTCGAAGATGCGCCGAGCGCTGAGTACGCCGAGTCTGACCGAATTCCTCTTACTTCTGGTGCCGAACCTATATCTGGCTCTTTGTCCGCCAATAACTTCGATGAAAGACCACGGGATAGCTTCCAGACGGTGTCGAGCATCGAGAACAGCCCGGCACGAGGTCGAGACACAAGAAGCCTTGGGCAAGAGCTGAGTGCCAGCTTTGGATCTCCTCGACACCGAAGCTATGGCGCTTCTTTGAACCCAAACGAATACCGGCGGTCTAGATCTCCATCTACATCGGGAGCTCTGTCGCGCGCTGGATCTATTGTTCGCGCTATGTCACAGCGAGTTGTCAACATCAGTGGAGAAAGTGAAGTGATTGATCATCGAGCTTCGAGGCATCGCTCACGGTCCCCCAATGGACTCGAACGCAACAGCCATCGAGACACTGCGACTTCAATGCTCGTCGATACCTCATACCAACCGCAGCTGCACCGTTCTTCAAGCGAGAAGTCGGGTAATCCTCACTTCGATGTATCTGAAGCCGCTGCGGCAGACCTCCCGAGGCAGCCACCCCCCAATCCTCTCAAGGGAAAGTCATTGGGTATTTTCTCGCCGGATAATCCTTTAAGACTTCGGCTCTGTGACCTTTTGGTCAACCCATTTACCGAGCCTTTCTTGCTGCTTTTGATCGTTCTGCAGGCTATCCTGCTTGCGGTTGAAGCTGCTCCAGACGTATTCGCCGACGGGAATGGACGCCCAGATCGATGGGGCAAGCACGGTATTGACTGGGCCATGCTGGCGCTTTTCATCATCTTCACCCTCGAGATCATTTCACGGATCATTGTGTCTGGTTTTGTTCTCAACGCCGCCGAGTACAGCACGATTGATCGTAAGCGCGGAGTCAGGGCAGCTATTGCAGACCAGTACCGCGCTGTCTTTCAGCCTGAGCGACAGAAGTCAGTCAAGAAGACATCGCAACTACATTTTGAACCCTCTGCAATTTCACGATCCTTTACAACTTTCCTGCAGGGGCCGCAATCCTTGCCCCAGACTCTGGAGGACCAGCAACGGCAACAGCTCGCTCGCCGAGCGTTTCTTCGTCATTCCTTCAACCGCTTCGACTTTGTTGCTGTTGTCTCGTATTGGATCACTTTTTTCTTAAGCATTACTGGGCTTGAGACTAAGCACAACCTTTACGCTTTCAGAATGCTCAGCTGTCTCCGAATCTTGAGACTATTGGCTCTGACAAATGGTACTGCTGTAAGTAGCTCGTTGATCCTGAAGGTTAGAATGAAGCTCATGTTTACCTAGATCATCCTTAAAAGTCTCAAGAAAGCAACACCGTTACTTGTCCGCGTGGCGTTTCTGCTCACCTTCTTTTGGCTGCTCTTTGCTATTATTGGAGTGCAGAGTTTCAAGGCCAGCTTGAGCCGCCAGTGCGTCTGGATTGACCCCCTCGACCCGACCAACCTGACGGCTTCGTATACCAACGAGGAAGCCTTCTGCGGTGGCTACCTAGACAACAGAACTGGTCAATCTCGGCCGTGGCAAAAGTTCAATCAATCCGAGTCGTTAACAGATCTCATGGACGGGGCCAACGAAGGGAAAGGGTTTCTATGTCCTCGTGGCTCTATATGTCTCCAACAAAGCAACCCATTCAACGGCACCGTCAACTTTGACAATATTTTCAACTCACTGGAACTTGTCTTTGTTATCATGAGCGCCAACACCTTCTCTGATCTCATGTATTACACCATGGGGTCTGATTACTTTCAAGCTGCTCTTTTCTTCGGCGCGGGTATCATGATCATGATGCTTTGGCTTACAAACCTGTTAATTGCTGTTATCACCTCTTCCTTTCAGGTCATTCGTGAGGAGAGCAAGGCGAGTGCCTTTACAGTTGACCGAGAGCCATCTGGACAGTCTCGTTCTGACGAGAGACTCCGGCGCACATCTTCTCTGCAGCGCATGTACGACAAAACACGGGCAATCTGGATTCTCATCATTACTTTTGGATTGATATGCCAGGCCTGCCGCAGTGCAACCATGTCGAGAGACAGAGAAAGGTTTATCAACAACGCGGAAATTGCTGTCACCATATTCCTCGACATCGAGATGATCATTCGCTTTGCAGCTGATTGGAACTACTTTCACAAAAGCTGGCGCAATCTCTTCGACCTTGGCCTTGCAATCATTACCTCTATCATCTTGATCCCGCCCATTCGTGGTACAAGAGCGTACGCTTGGCTGACAGTATTCCAAATCCTGCGGGTCTACCGAATCGTCATGGTCATCCCCGTCACCCGAGAGCTCATTTTGCTCGTTCTGGGCAACGCAGCCGGTATCGGTAACCTGATGTTCTTTGTCTTCCTTATGACGTTCTTGGTCGCAATCTTCGCTGCCCAGCTGTTCAGGGGCGAAATTCCCGTTTACGAAGATGGCGAGCTGAATCGCATTTCGTTCTACACCATGTTTAACTCCTTCTTGGGCATGTACCAAGTCTTGACGAGTGAAAACTGGACCGAGATTCTCTACACGGTCACATCCTACACAAGATGGAAAAATACCTCGTGGATCGGGGCTATCCTACTCGTCGGGTGGTTTATCGTCGCATTCTTCATCCTCGTTAACATGTTCATTGCTGTCATCCAGGAAAACTTTGACGTGTCTGAAGATGAAAAGCGCCTACAACAGGTCAAGGCTTTCCTTCAGAGGAGAGACCTTGGCACTTCGTCCAGCAACTTGGCACTTTCTACCATCTTTGGGTTTTCAAGATCGCGCAGGAACAAAGATCCACTTGATTATGGGCCGGCGACCGTGGAAATGCTCCTCAAGGATGCGGTGGTCCGCGAGTTTCTGGACGATCAGATGAATCCTCAGCGAGCTCGAGCTCCAACAGGCCCCCTAAGGAGCGCCACCACTCTGTTGGGTGGTGAAATCAAGCCGGGGCGTCTCTCTGCCATCTGGACAAAGGTAAAGAGACTGTTCACCAACGACGAGCCGAATCCATTCTACTCAAACCTACGTTTTGATGGCGAGAATGAAACATCAGACCCTCGACAGATGGCTGAACAGGCCATGTCTGCCACGATGACTCGAAGAAGAGCTCAGCGGGAGTACCTTGCCAAGTACCCCAACTACAACACCTCTCTCTACTTGTTCGCGCCTACAAACCGCCTGCGCCGCCTTTGCCAGCGAGTTGTTGGACCCGCCCGAGGCCCTGAACGCATTGATGGAGTTGTGCCTGATACCTTTCTATGGTACACTTTCACCATATTCATCTACGCAGCAATCGTGGCAATGGTGGTCCTGGCATGTGTCACCACTCCCCTTTATCAGAAGGAGTACCAAGAGCAGCACGCTTTTAGCTTCAGGAATTGGTACATTTGGACAGACATGGCATTTGCCGTTGTCTTCACTGTCGAGGCTGGCATCAAGATCATTGCGGATGGGCTTCTATGGACACCAAACGCATACCTGCGTAGCTCCTGGGGGTTTATGGATGCTGTGGTGTTGATCACCCTCTGGATTAACGTCGTCACGCTACTCATCAACGACGGCGCGATTTCTAGAGCCATCGGAGCATTCAAAGCTCTCCGAGCACTTCGCCTCTTGAACGTCAGTAACAGTGCACGAAACACTTTCCACGATCTCATTATTGTTGGCTGGTGGAAAATTCTAGGTGTAAGTCTTATCAACGTGGAGGAGAGTGTTTATCATGATAGGTGCACTGACACATTGACAGGCTGCCGCTGTGTCCCTGTCCCTGCTTATCCCGTTCGCCATCTACGGACTCAACCTGTTCAACGGCCTCTTGGTGACCTGCAACGACGACGGCGATGGAATTAAAACCATGGCCGATTGCTATGGCGAGTACGCAAGCGCACCGTTCAGGGATGACTGGGACATGCTGGCCCCCCGAGTTGCTGCAAACCCTTTCTTCAACTTTGACGACTTTGGTTCATCGCTATTTATCCTCTTCCAGATTGTCAGCCAGGAGGGATGGACGGATGTGTCTTTTGCCGCCCAGGCGATCACTGGCCTGGACAACCAGCCTCAGCAGCTGGCCTCACAGGGCAATGCCGTTTTCTTCATGGTGTTCAACCTGTTGGCAACTGTCTTTGTGCTTACTCTGTTCATCTCCGTCTTCATGCGCAATTACACGGAGCAGACAGGCGTGGCTTACTTGACGGCTGATCAACGATCCTGGCTCGAGCTACGAAAGATCTTGCGACAAATCTCGCCATCCAAGAGTTCATATGATGACTCAGAGGCGAGCTGGAAGAAGTGGTGCCACAAGAGAGCTATTGAAAAGAAGGGCAAGTGGTACCAGACTATCACAATCACCCTCGTCCTGCACTTGATCGTGCTGGTATCAGAGTTCGCCTCGGAGCCCGAGTGGTGGACGAGAGCTCGTGACTTTGTCTTCTTCGCCTTCATTCTTGCATACACGGCCAACATCACAATCCGTATTGTTGGACTGGGCTGGGCCCGATTCCGCCGAAGCTCTTGGGATCTATATTCTCTAATCATTGTGTTTGGAGCCTTTGTCTCGACTCTTGCGCTCCTCATCTCAGACACCAGAGTTGAAACTTACGTCCAGCTGCATAAGGTGTTCTTGGTCGCAATCGTCTTGCTCCTGATCCCTCGCAACGATGCTCTCGACCAGCTGTTCAAAACGGCGGCGGCTAGTCTGACGGTAATTGGCAACCTGCTGGCGACGTGGCTTGTGTTCTTCCTCGTCTTTGCGATTGCAATGACCCAAGCTTTCAGTTTGACGCGCTTCGGCGAAGATGGAACCAACAACATCAACTTCCGAACCGTGCCCAAAGCCTTGATCTTGCTTTTCAGGATGAGTCTCGGTGAGGGATGGAACCAAGTCATGGAAGACTACGCCAACATTGAGCCGCCACTCTGCGTTGACGAGGCTAGATTCTTCGACAGCGACTGTGGCAGCAAATCATGGGCCAGAATTCTCTTCATCCTCTGGAACATTGTCAGCATGTATATCTTTGTCAACCTCTTTGTGTCTCTCATCTATGAGAGTTTCAGTTACGTGTACCAGCGCTCGAGCGGCATGTCAGCGGTTGACCGAGACGAGATCCGGCGATTCAAGGAAGCATGGCGCAGCGTCGACCCGGCGGGTACGGGCTACATCACGAAGGCGGCTTTCCCTCGCCTACTGGGCGAGCTCTCTGGAATCTTCCAGATGCGCATCTACGACCCCGAGGACAGCGTTGGCTCAATCCTTGAGGATATCCGCAATGAAACAAAACTGACGCATCACTCATCCATCGCAACAACGAGTGCGTTTAGTGGAATTGACCTGGACAAGCTTAACCAGCGCCTAGCGCGTCTGGATGTCGAAAAGATTCGCCATAAGCGGCGCCAGTTCAAGACGTTTTACGAGGAAGTTCTGGTGACGGCAGATCCAGACCGCGGCATTTCATTCACGAGCGTGCTCATGATACTGGCTCATTACAACATCATTAGCGACAACAAGAGCTTAAGGTGAGACAATATCTCTTGGTGGAGTGATATATGCTAACATTTTCTAGGCTGGAAGAATTCCTGCGACGCCGGGCACGACTTCAACGCGTAGACGACCAGGTCCGACGAGGTGTAGTTTTGGGCTTCTTTGACACTTTGTAAGTTGTGATGGATCAGATCAGTCGCCAAGCGAATTGAAAGGCTAACAATACGCCAGATACTATTCAAGGCAGTTCAAGAAGCACATGCAGCGTAAGCACTCGGCACGCATGACGGCAATTCCACGACTGGACATTCCCGAGATTCTGGTCGAGAATGACTTGAGCGACGATGAGGGAGCTGGAAGAGCACCACGTTCTCCTCGGTCGCCAGGGTCACGCAGGTCAAGCGTTGACGCAGGGGAGCCGCGCAACTGGCTAGGATCTGTGGATCTGTCATTACACGACATGTCGTGGAGTCACCCTCTCAGCTTCCCCAGAGCGGCGCCGCCATCACCAACTGCTCCAACAACTCAGCCCACAGCGTTCAGCTTTGAGATTGAGGAGGATGATCCTCACGACCAGCCGGCAGCACCAGCACCGGCTTCGATGCCCTCGGCACGTGAGAGCCAACACAACAACGCCCCGCAAGTCTCAGGAATGTTGGACGGGTCAGTCTGGGGCGACAGCATGCTGCGCAGGGCAACAGTCCGTCGAGCAGAGAACCGGGGATCACGCTAGCGTCCATGGCATGGAGACGGGGATGAGCATGAGGTTCGGCTATGTAGTCAGGAAGTTTTACTTTGAATGAAACAGGCAAGGACGGAGGCATTTCAGGGACAATGTGTCAAAGGCATAGCCACAGCAGGCACGGCGTTACAGGTTTGTTAAAAAAGGGGGTGCGTCAGAGGAAGGGGGCTATTGTTTTGGGACGATGAAAATAGAGGCGAATGTGGGTGTAGTGTACAGTAGGGGAAAGTAATAAAGCGTCTGTCCGTCTGTCAGTCATTGCCCAGATGGGAAGAGTCAGGTGCAACTCGAGAATGGATGTGTGGAATCTCCACCTGAGTCTTTGTCTGTCTGATCAACCGTTGCCTGCGACAGCCAGAGGGAGACGAGGATCCCTGCCCCTGGTCCCGATCCTGCAGTAACAGGTCTTGGGTTCCTAAAGATGGAGGTTGGGTCCATGATGCGAGTGTTTCAGCTTCTGGAGCCGGGGGTCGCAGAGACCAGCTTGAAACAACCCGTGCGCCCACATTCCAAGGCCCCCTGCCGAGCCCTGACGCAAAGGTTTGTCTTGTTCATGCTCTCGGTCTCTTTATCGTCTGTGGTGCGGTGGCTATTAATAAAGAATAAAGAGGACGACTGCTGCTGCCATTCTGTCACTTTGTTTCGTCTTGGTTGTCATTGCTTGCCTCTTTGTATTCTCACAAAGACAAACCTCACTCGTTTTTCTCGTGTACACACACATACACACCAGAGACCAAGACAGATTACACGACAGGCTGCGCCTCTCCGTTCTGTCTTTGACTCGTTCGCTCTTTGAAAAAGCTTCAACGATAACTGCTGGACAAGTTGTCATTTATATTCATCCACCTTGAGACGGGAGCTCATTAATCAGCGAGGTGCTGCCATCATCAACGCCGAAATAATCATACACAACCACCACGGAAGCCTCCTCTCCAACAACACACCACATCACACCACATACTCTCAGAAAACATCTCACGCAGTCACCATGGCTCACAACTCTCGCTTCGAAACCATGGCCTCTCGCTTCTCCCCCTCGCGTCTTCGCAGCTCTCTCCGCCGCAGCTCCTCTGCGTCAACAGCCACGCGAGACTCGTACTCGTCGACAAGCACCACCCTCTCGGCCTCTGCCGCCACCATCAACAACATCATCCTCCGCCAGCCATCCTTGGTGAACATGGAGGAGGAGCGCAGGAGCTTTGGCAGCGAGCTGAGCCTCCTCGAGCCCAGACCCATCGTCTACTGGGGCAGCGTCGAGGAGCGCATTGCATCTCGACACTTTTGACGGGTCTTGCGCGCAACATGGGAAACAAGATGATGTCGATGATTTGCTTGACGATGGGTCCCTCTTCGAGGGCAACGGTTTCTAGGGTTTAATGGGGTGTTATGTGCTACTCGGGCTTGCCAATTTTGATCCTCTGGCAGGTCGGCTTGGAATATGGATAGCTACGAGCATGAGGCGTTGTTTTGTTGTTTTTGCATTATTTGTCCTGTCTACACATTGGATGTGTGTATTCTTCACTTCTCGCCGAGTTCTAAGCGCTCGGCATGACAACTTGATGATTTAACAAGAGCTGTCACTTTTTCTCCTTCTGAGGGCCAAAAATACATACATCATTATCATCACTTCATTCAAATATGCTTCTCGACCGACTCGCCCAGGGTCCGAAACGCGGATAACGACCCACCGAGAC
>JAANQP010000599.1:0-10243 GCA_011320165.1 Fusarium protoensiforme | reverse complement strand
GAACGACTTTGCCTCCTCCCCTTCGGCCGTCAGCGCACACTCTTACGTCTCCCCCGAGGCCCTGATGGAAAATACCCCCCCACACAACTACGTCTCCCCTGGCGAAGTCATGGAGAGCACTCCGGCGAACGGAGGTTCTCCTGCCAAGAGCAACGCAAGCCGGTCCAACACACCCCCTGCACTGTCGCAGTCGTCATCACCGCCGCTACAGCCTCAGAGCTTCTTTGATGTCGACAGCACTCTCAACACGGATGACCTGTCTACACTCTCCGGAACCAGCGCCCTGATGACATCAGGTGCCATGGCCGACACCCTTCCCCTGGTCATGAGCGAGCAAGACCACGACGCGCTCCTTCAGTTCTCCAATGACGACAACGACTGTGTGTCGCTATACCGCGACCCGGAGATGCTGATGATGAGCAAGCTTGAGGACGACCTTGACAACAACGACCTGTTTATGAACAATGGCGATGACTTCTTTGGCACCTCATAACCCGTCTTGTCGTGTGCGTCTTCTCTTCTTCTCAAGCTATTTAGCCCTGTACTTTTCACTCGACGAGGCATTCCACGGCATGCTTTTTTACCTACACCATGTGTTGACGACGCTCATGTACTGGTCATCATATCTGGGGTTCAGACTCATCATGGGGGAACATAAAAACGGAGTTTTTGGACATGGCCTACGTGCCTCTTGTACACTAGGAGGAATAATCTGGACGGAGGAGGAGGGGGAGAAGGAGAAGGAATAAGGCATAGAAATTTTGGGAGGATGGAGTTTAATTGGGTGTTATGGGAATCATTGGGTTTTGAAAGGGAAAATATGGTCTCGACACGGCCGAGAATGGAGTTGATTGGTGAATGAATGCTCTTGGGTAAATGGCATTTGAATGGAAACATTATTGACGACAATTATTTGATTTGGACAAGTGAAGACTTGGTTATAGTTCAAGAGACAGACACGTTCTGCTGATATTAGTCTTTCATCGACTGGCGTATGTGAATGTGAATAATTTGTAACAAGTCTAGGCCATTCTTAATTGTCAATATACAAACTCCCATACAGCTTCCTTTCATTTAGGACTCTATTTGTTTGCCTGTTTGCTCTCATATGCAATGCGTTGAAGCTTACCAGGCACCTACACTTCTCCACCGCGAGGCCCAGCTTTGAAAGCCTCTCTCCACAACAACAACCACTCACACCTAGAACCACATTGCACACCGTATCTTCCGCTTCCTTTGTTGATTGGCATGGCAGGACTATAAGAATCATCCATCATGCTGACTCCTACTGTCGCCAACAAAATCGGCTTCTTTTACGCCGCTGGCAATACCCCAGCAACCAGCCTAACGAGATGTCTGCCCCAAGGCCAAGATGCAGCCGTCTTATCCCTAGGCTGCGGTGACTTGCGCAATATCTTGTACACTGCATACACCGAGAAAGGGCTTCGTGAGTACTATTCGAGATCCATGATATTCTGGTTGTACTAATAGAGGCCAGCATCGAGAAAACTCGACTTTACCTGCTGTGATTATGATGACAAGATCGTCGGTGAGTTGGCTACCCTGTATCATGACACATCACAGCCACTGACAACATACAGCTCGCAATGTCTTTCTTCTCTCCTTTCTCCTTGATGGGGATTGTAAACTGAGTAGCGACAAGTTATGGGATGTGTATTATCATCTCTTCGTGGACAGCGAGACGGCAGCTGCTGTGCTCCAGCAAGCCACCAAGTTGGTCTCTATGTCCAAGAACCTCGAGGACTGGAACAAGAACATCTACGGCAGATCCATCAAGTTTTGCGATGCCGACACTCTCAAGGATGTCCGCCGCGTATGGATCGCCGTCAAAGACGCCGCGGAGAAGTGCCAGGCCGGCACCTACTGGGAGACCTTTGAGGAGAACATCCAGCCCTCTCGGGACTGCCGTGAGGGGATGCTCGGTCAGGGAGGCATTAACATTACCGCCATGCGCTCTGCTGCTCCCCTCTCTCTTCAGGCTGGGCCCAAGCTGTGGGAAATGTCCCAGCAGTATTGGAAGGATGGCACTGTGACGCCCAAAGGAGCTGAAGAGAATACCCCGAACCCGCTGCTCGCCTCCCTCCTTTCCGAGGATCAGCTCCTGCATTACGGCACCGACCCGATTCTGGGCTTTCACCTAGCGACGGGCTATGCTACTCTCGCCGAGTCATCGCCGTTGAAACCTCAGAACCCTGTTGAGGGGTTCCCTGCTACGGCTGCCGCTCGCACTCAGTTCAACGAGTGGATCGCCGCGTTCAAGTCTGGTTTTAAGAAGAACGTTGTCATCCGCTTTGCTATTGCAGATGCTTTGACTCTCTGCCACAGCCTGCAGACTGCAGCTGCAACTGGAAAGTCGGCCAACCTCTACCGACGAGTCTGGGACGCCCGTCCGTTGACCTTGGATGCCAAGGAATATGGAAAAGCTGGCTCAGGACCCGGGACTTTCGATATGATCGACACTTCGAACCTGAGTGACCACATCGGTGCCCTGAATCTCCTCATCGCAGCGGGCCCTTTGCTCAAGGACGAGCCGTGGGCCTCCCTCTTCACCGAGTTGCTGATCAAGCCACAAGGCACTCTTCAAAATGCCTTTGAGAAGCTCATTTGTGGACACGCGCCCACCATCTCGCTCCTGCTTGGCTTCAGTCCGGTCCAGTACTGGACCAATGCCAAGGCCGAATCACACGTCGACGAGATATTCCTGGGCCTCATGAACAAAGGGGCTCAGAGGGAGACCCAAGCCCGAAGTCGACTTGCCTGGAAGCGCGATACCCAGTTCTCTGGCCAGGTGCGCCATGGAAAGCTACATATCGAAGCGAAGCAGCTTGTCAAGCTCCTGTCGCCGCTTTACGACTACATGTTTGAGGCCGAGAACGTCTCCAAGGCTCTGGAGACGGCCCAGAGTCGGATCAGTACCTACACGCACTTCATCCGTACAAGCTTTGCTGCCTTTATCAAGGTTGTGATGAACCGAGTTGCGACGGACTGGCCGACCATGTGTTCAACTTTGGTCGACACGATTGCTCAGGATCACCGATTCTACCTAGCCAGCAACGGCATGCAGGACCTGTGCCTTCAGCTTCACCTTCACGGAGTCAACACCGAGCCCTGGATGCTGCAGGAAAACAGGAAGCTGCCAGAGAACGGAACATTCAACCTCTGGAGGTCTCTCCCCCCAGCTGTTGCCGTGACCGTGGTGGTTCCGAGAAGCCAAATTGCTCGGCTGTATAAGCACGACGACGAACAGCTCAGTCTCGCATCACCGCCACTTGTCGGATCGGTTAGATCGAGTCACGATGCGCCAGAGGCATGGCAGAATATCTTTGGAGACATCCAGATTGCGTTTGGAAACCTCAAGACGTCCAAGTTACCGAACGAGGATGACTTCAAGGTCACAGTTGAGCCGGACAAGGATGGTTGGGCAGGCGACTCCCCCTTGATCGCATCGTTCTATGTGCCCACGTCGACGCTGCAGAATGAGCCCAACACAGCCTTGGCTGGCGTCTGTGTTCCGCCGACCGGCCAGAACTCTGTGATTTTTGGACCGATTCTCGGCATGAGTATGACTGTCTTTGAGACGCAGCTGGATGACAGGTCTCGAGTCTTTGTGACAAAGTACCTGCCTGGACAAGCTGGCTACCCCTTGATTTGCGGTGCCCTCAAGTCTCTTGACAAGGAAACGAACCAGGGCCAGAATGACAAGACGACGAAGCTCATGGTTGATGTTGCACCTTCCGAGTCCAAGATCACCACTATCACTGGCCACTTGGACATCACGTCGGCAAAGGGTAAGGCGCTCCTGAAGGAAAAAGTTCCCATTGAGCTGCGCCAGGAGAACCCCTTTGTCATCGACATCGTCTTTGGGAAGAACAAGCTGGTGTGTCCTGTGAAGTTCCCAGTGCCTGTGACCAAGACGGGTATCAAGTCACGCGTGGCTCGAACCACGGGCTACATCGAAGTGATTGCACCACTGGCTGAGCCTGCGGCATCTGAAGAGCTCTTCAATCTTGTCTACCCGGCGGAAATCTCTTCCTCTGGTGTCCCAGCTACGCTCAACACGCCGCATTTCAACCTCGACAATCTCCCAATCATTGATCTGCAGAATAGTGAGAAGAATCGTTGGATGACCACACTCACTTCTCTGCAATTCTCGACCCGAGAGAAGTATCTGCGCAGTGTTAGAGACGACAGCGGAATCTCGGACAACCCAATTGTCAACTTGAAGGAGTCAATCTTTACCATGTTCATGCTCGCCTCGGGTCTTCAGGGAGGCCAGACAGGTCTGTTTGCCATCAGCCACCCCGACCGAGGAGGCATTCACATGCTGGTCTTTGTGTCCGCCATTAGGCTCGATGGAGACGCTGCTTCGGTCGTTCTCGATGCTGCCATTATCCCCTTCACCATGGATCTTGTCGAGTCCGGCAGGATGGAAGCCTTCCTTTTGATACTTCGAACGCTTGAGTGTGCCTCAGTCACTGTGAACGATGCCGAACTGGCTCTTTGGAAGAACGTTCTCCCCTCGTTCGTGGAGCGATGCCGCACTTGGCCCCACGGCCGCAAGTGTGAGTACAAGAGAAAGGGGGCAACCATCCCGTTGAGTTTGAAGGACGGCGAGCAAGTCATCTGCAGCTGCGGCAATGGCCGTCTCCCCAAGGACTTTATGCCTCTTCCCGAGTGGGACAACGCGGCTCCCAATGCTGTCCGTGTTGCAATCAGCCCAACGTTTGCGGTTCCCTTTGTCGAAGAGGTCATTGATGCTTCCGAAATGCCTAGCATGGAACAGGTGACTTCGCCAAAGGAGCGATGCAGGAACTGTGGAAAGCCTGAGAGTGATGATGTGACACTGAAGAAGTGTATGCGTTGTCAGAAGGTCAGGTATTGCTCAGGAGAGTGCCAGAAGAAGGACTGGAGGAAGCATCGTGGGGAGTGTGATGAGTCTTAGGAGTTACGGTGGTTGTGAAATGTTGTTGAGGTGAAGGAGTGCTTATGGTGAGATGTGGGATGTGATCTAAAAAGTATGGAGTATGAGAGTGATGTTATGTCGAGATGATACGAGCGATTGGAGAGAAGTGGGAATAGGTAGTTGGTATATTGAACACGAGTTGTACCCTTGATGTCTATGATAAGGGACGAAGGTGACGGTGGAGAACTAATTAAATTTTAGTCAAGTAAAGCACACATGCTAAGTACACATGTAAAGGAAGAAAAGCAACTTGTTCCAATGTTGCCAAGTTTAACGCTGTGATAAGTTCTTGATACACTCTCGGTGAGTCCAGAGCAAGTCAACTGCTCCACCATGATTGGTCCCTCACCGAGCTCGGTGCCCCTCGGTGCCCTCACCTTACACCGCCTTCACCCTCTGGAGGGGCAGAAAAAATGTCCATCCAGCCTAGCACGCACAGGCAATAGCACAGCTGCTCGCTCCAGCTTGTGGGATTACGAAATCGCAAACCTCCCACTATCTCCAACTTCTTCCCCCCCCGACCTCATACTTCTCGACATAGTCTCCGCGTGTATCGAGCGCCCCGATCTCAACTATGTCGGCTGCGCAGCTTCTCAACCCCAAGGCCGAGTCCCGAGTGCGTCGCTACTATACCCATACCCCCCCGCAGACAAGTGGCCTCGCCGCCTGCTAACCCCGTTGTCGCAGAGGAGGGGCGAAGCTCTCAAGGTCAACATCAGTGCCGGTGAAGGTCTTCAGGATGTCCTCAAGTCTAACCTGGGCCCCCGGGGCACCATCAAGATGTGAGCGCCACTCATGTCACTTTTTCTGCGCTCTAGCTGACCCCCTTTGCAGGCTTGTCGACGGTGCGGGACAGGTACCGTTGCCTATCCAAGTGCCCCTCAAGAACGACCCCCTTTACTGACCGATAACCACAGATCAAGCTGACCAAGGATGGCAACGTTCTTCTCCGAGAGATGCAAATACAAAACCCCACCGCCGTCATGATTGCCCGAGCAGCGACCGCGCAGGACGACATTTGCGGTGACGGAACCACCTCTGTCGTCATGCTGGTGGGCGAGCTCCTGAAGCAGGCAGACCGATACATCTCTGAGGGACTGCACCCTCGTATTATTACCGATGGTTTCGAGGTTGCCAAGATCGAGGCCTTGAAGGTGAGTCTGAGTCCTGCGATCGCACCCTCAAGACTGTAGCTCAACGTCGCAGTTCCTTGATTCCTTCAAGCTCCCCAAGGAGGTTGACCGAGAACTCCTCATCAACGTCGCGCGGACATCGCTCGCCACCAAGCTCAACGCCACCCTGGCCGCTAAGCTCACTCCCGACATCGTCGACGCCGTCCTCGCCATCTACCAGGAGCCCGCGAAGCCCGATCTGCACATGGTTGAGATTATGAAGATGCAGCACCGGACAGCCTCCGACACCCGGCTGATCCGTGGATTGGCCCTCGACCACGGTGCCCGACACCCCGATATGCCGAAGCGACTTGAGAACTGCTACATCCTGACCCTCAACGTCAGCCTGGAGTATGAGAAGTCCGAGATCAACTCTGGATTCTTCTACTCGAGCGCTGAGCAGCGCGACAAGCTTGTCGAGAGCGAGCGCCGATTCGTCGATGCCAAGCTGAAGAAGATTGTCGAGCTCAAGCAGGAGCTGTGCGGCACCGACGGCTCAAAGAACTTTGTCGTCATCAACCAGAAGGGCATTGACCCCCTGTCTCTCGACGTCCTCGCCAAGCACAACATTATTGCTCTCCGACGAGCCAAGCGAAGGAACATGGAGCGTCTTCAGCTTGTGTGCGGTGGTGTTGCTCAGAACAGTGTCGACGACCTGTCTGAGGATGTTCTGGGCTGGGCCGGTCTCGTCTACGAGCAGACCCTTGGCGAGGAGAAGTACACCTTTGTCGAGGAGGTCAAGGATCCCAAGTCGGTGACCCTCATGATCAAGGGCCCCAACCAGCACACCATCGCCCAGGTGACAGACGCCGTGAGAGATGGTCTGCGAAGTGTCTACAACATGATTGTCGACAAGTCGGTTGTTCCCGGAGCTGGTGCTTTCCAGGTCGCCTGCGCTGCCCACCTGAAGAGCGATGCCTTTGGCAAGTCCGTCAAGGGCAAGGCCAAGTGGGGAGTCGAGGCTTTCGCCGATGCTCTCCTTATTATCCCCAAGACCCTGGCTGCCAACGCCGGTCTTGACATTCAGGATGCTCGTAAGTGGCTGTCTTTCTCATCAAGACATGAACAGTGCCTAACATCATCATAGTTGCGGACCTGCAGGACGAGCACGCCGACGGCAACGTCGTTGGCCTGGACCTCGAGACCGGTGAGCCCATGGACCCCGAGCTGAACGGCATCTTTGACTCTTACCGAGTCCTCCGAAACTGCATCGCCTCCAGCTCGAGCATCGCATCCAACCTGCTTCTGTGCGACGAGTTGCTGAAGGCTCGACAGATGGGTAGAGCAGGCGGACCGGGGCCTGGCATGGATGGACCTAATGATCACATGTAGGAGATACCACATTAAAAAGAGGCTAGACAAAAGGCTCTGGGGCGTAATTGACATGATTACGACTTGCGTCCTTGATATTTCAACTGCTGTGATCCCATATCTCTTTACAAGAGTGCGTGTATGTCTGTTATCAGGGGTTGTAGGTACACCACGCTAAGCCCCGCATTCAACGTCAACTCCAAGAAAAAAAAAATCTTGACCCCGCCATCACAGCCCAGCAACAGCCCAATATCAATCACAACCATGGCTTCATACGATTCCGATTCCTCGGAAGGCGAGTTTGAGGAGACGAACGTCCTCCTGGGGTATGCCTCGAAGGACGCCGAGGAAGACACCATCAGTAAACTTGGTGGCCATCCTGTACGTACCTAGGCACTTCGTAAATAGATGTGTGTATACCTTCGAACTAACTTGCAGCTAGGAATGGCTGGACCCCGAGAGCGCACCCAACGCAGCCTATGCACGATGCAAGGTCTGCAAGGATCTCATGGCCCTGGTCCTTCAGCTCAACGGCGAACTACCTGAGCGATTCCCCGAGCACGAGCGACGCATTTATGTCTTTGCCTGCCGTCGAGAGACCTGTCGGCGCAAGGAGGGCAGCATCCGCGCCCTGCGGGGTGTGAGAGTATGGAAGGAGGAAGCACCCAAGCAGGAGCCCAAGGAGGAGGAGAAGAAGGAAGAGGAAAAGGAGCCAGAGAATAAAGGCCCCGGCTTGGGAGAGACGCTGTTTGGAGCAAAGGGTCTTGGAGGTGCCTCTGGCGCAAACCCCTTCTCCAGCGGCGGCGCGAATCCCTTCAGCACCCCGAGCAACCCCTTCAGCTCCGGGGCACCACCAGCGAACCCCTTCTCTTCCTCTTCACAGCCCGCAAAGCCTGCATCACCAGAACCGGCCACCACCACCACACTCGCAAAGACCTTTGCTGAATCCCTCAACATCAAGGACACACCAGCGACACCTCCTCCCGCCGCTGAACCCTGGCCCGCGCTGGACGCCCAGGCAAAGCCCTATCCCACCCTCTACCTCGCCGACGCGGACTACGAGACGCTCGACCCCACGCCCAGCAAGGTCCCGACCAACGCCCGGCTCGAGGACGCCGATGCCGCGGAGCCCTCTGTGCTGGATCGCGAGGCCTTCGAGTCCTCCATGGACGCCGCCTTCCAGAAGTTTGCGGACCGTCTGGCGCAGAACCCGGACCAGGTCATCCGTTATGAGTTTGCGGGCACGCCGCTGCTGTACTCCAAGAAGGACGCCGTCGGCGAGGCTCTGACCAAGGGTGCTATTCCTCGGTGCAGCAACTGTACTGCCAGGAGGGTGTTTGAGGTGCAGCTGACACCGAATGCCATCGCCGAGCTGGAGGCGGATGATCTGAGCCTGGAGGGGATGGAGTGGGGGACTATCATCGTGGGCGTGTGCGAGAAGGACTGCTCGCCGCGTGGCACGCCGGTGGGAGAGCCTGGATATGTAGAAGAGTGGGCTGGCGTACAGTGGGAGGAGCTGTCCAAGAACAAGTAAATGTTTGGATTTGACGAGTGAATAAGTCATGGGATCAAAAGCACAATAGACGGCGGTAGCCACTCTCGTTTCGTATGTGAACCCGAGCAGGGGTATTCCAACAGATCGCAAAGTTCTATGGGATGCTCTAGATCCTTGGATGCTTAGCAATAACATGTTCATGTCCGATTAAACGCCTAGATTTTGTAACCCCCTCCATGCTGCCATGCTAGCCTAGCCATTCCTGCCCTGCCATCCCGCATCATGACCATCGACGAGGAGAGTGCGCAGAAACCCTTTCCACACGCTGCAACAGAACCCTAAACGGTGTCTTCCCATGACCGCCGGAGCACCCTGGAGAACTGCTCCACGGTCACGTCCTCGCGGATCTCGGCCTTTTTGGCCTCGTTGTCAGGGTTCGAGGGCACCTTGACGGTGCCGTCGTCCTCAATAGCCCAGCCAGCGACCTCGGTGACGAACTTCTTGGTGGCGTCCTCGTTGTCGAGACCCAGCCACGACTCGAGGTGGCTGAGCTTGAGCTCGCGGAAGGCTTGTGAGACGAGTTGGGCGATGCGGTGGCGGATGAGGTCCTCAAAGTCGGGGATGTCGGCGATCAGGTCGGCAACCATGTCGTCGTCGAGGTCGGCCCAGAAGCGGGCGTACTGGGCACCCTCGAGCTCGCCGTTGAGGGAGCGGAGCTTGGTGATGGCCTCGCCGAGGTCGCCGGTGATCATGGATGAGGGGTTGATGAGGTGGAGGGCGAGGGAGAACTGCGACGAGGGGAACTGGGCCATGGTCTTGACCAGAATGTTGGTGATGACCTCATCCTTGATGCGGTCGGGGTTGAGCTGGTAGCTGAGAGTGAGGTTAGCCTCAATTCGGTAGGGGGTGATAGTGACAGCTGGGGATGAGACGTTGGATATTTCAGGTGCACTAAAGTTGACTTCATCTGTGGCCAAGTTGATTCAACCCGCCACAAGTCAGGTAATAGGAAACGTTGAAAAAGCAGTCATCATGTAACCCGGTGCTAGGACGTATCAGAGGCGGGCACTCACAGCTTCAGCAGCGTCCGGTTGGCATTGCAGTCAGTGAACTTCCCCTCGCATTGGTCCTGCAGGTACGTCTCGAGAGCGCCGACAGCCTCGGGGTTGTATCGCTCGAGGCCGTTGATGATGTCGGCGATCTCGTTGGGTCGCTCAGGCGGGTCTTCTCCGTTCATGATGGGCGAGTGAGGAAGGGGGGGGTCGTTAAAGAGGGGGATGT
>JAANQP010000598.1:0-12732 GCA_011320165.1 Fusarium protoensiforme | reverse complement strand
GGGCAGCAGAGAGGGATAGGGGATAAATGGAGGAAATAGATTAAAGTTTATAGAAGTTGCGTCAGAAAATGTCTATCTTGAAAGGCAAAATATGTTGGTTGAGACCGGTCCATGTCAGTTCGCGATATTTGCTTGGTTCCTGCAGCAGTTGTCCGTCGCCCGATGGCATCATCAGATAACGAGGCTGCAGCGCTCCAATCCAGTGCATTTTAAGGGCCGACGGGAGCCCAACGGATCTAATGGACCTGATGAATGGGCCCTTGCAGTTGGGATTTCCGGGGGAGTGGCCCGCCGACGGGTGGAGCATCTCACAGCCCGTCAAAGACCCCTTGGTCTGACAACTCCCGTCTCCCGTCATGGATGGAATGAAGACTTTCCTGTGACTCAAATACCCCATCGCCATGGTTCATTTCGTATACGGCTTCTGTCTCATCACGCCACTGAATCCCTGTGAAGCCGTGATGCATGTCTTTGACCTTGCCCTGGCCTGGCTTCCTCAACCGGACGGGAACTTCTCAGGGGCCCGTCCGCTGGGGGACGTGGGATGTAGCGGCAATCCGGCTTCCAACTCCCGCCCGGGCCACTCTAGCGTCACCGCCTGCCGCTGCCGCCCCAACTTCCTTGTTGCCCTGCCCACGAGCCACAGCGCACTGTCGTGTGCCAAGATGTGGCTGAAAGAATGTGGCTGTGCGCCCGGACCTCTCTACGCGAGACCGGCGCCCATTTACACGCTCCGCGTCCTTCGCGACCGCGTCTTCGATCCACATTTTGCGCCTCCCAACCCCGGCCTTTTGGCCTCCCCGCGCGCCTAGCTATAACCCGGCAACAGAAACTCTAGCTTTGTCTCGCTTGGAATCCTTTTCTTCCCCTGGGTTGCCCAAATGTTCTCTTCTGTTCTAATTCTTGTCATTTTTTATTCACCTGAGTGACGACACTGAACCCCAGATCAAAGCTTCGCCTCCTTCCCCATCCCCATCCCATATATAACCTCAAAATCCCTGGTTCGAAGGAGCGTCATGGAGCCTCACGGAGCTACAGCGTCCTCTTCCTCCGCCATGGCATCCTCACCAGCCGCCGCCTCTGGCCTCCCGACGCCTTCGCAATCCTCTCGACGAAAAGCCAACCCTTCCATCACCCCCCGACGCTTCACCCGTTTCTGGTACCAGAGGCAAGCCCAAACCGAAGAGCTGCCAAAACCTAGGAGCATCCTTGGCAACTTGAACTCGTCATCCGTCAACAACCGACAGTTTCTCTCGCCTCAATCCCTCTTCAGCGACCCCATTGCATCCGATCCCATCTCTCCTCCGTCTCCCACCAGCCGGTTGCAGGATGATTCAAGGAAACGAAAGCTCCAGGCCGGACAGGCCGAGCCTGATTTCAAAAGGCCTGCTCTCAACCTTGAGAACATGCCTCCACTCCGACTCAATCTCCCAGCTCAAGCATCCCAGGAGAATGACGTTGACTTGTCGGATCCTCCCACAAAGGCTCAGGACAGTCAAGAGAGTCTCAACAGCCGTAGAAAAGCTACTCTGGTATGGACGCTGCTCAACCTCGCAACAACACCTTAATTTTGCTAACCCTCCATCAGAGCGACTTCTTCAAAGCCAGCCGTGGCGGTACTCAAGCATTGAAGAAAAAGCCAACTTCCATCAGTTTCTCTAGCCCTGCTGACACGCAAGAGTCCAATAACGTATGTCACCATTCTCAGGTTCCTGTCGACGTCACTGACATCATGACTCAGGCGCTGGAAGGATACGCACCAAAACCGATTAGGAAATTTGGCAACCGAGGATTTGAAGCTCAACTGCTCAACCGTGAACATGGATTCGGATATCCCAATGGCCAGACATATCTTCACACCCCAGCTTATGACATCCGATCCGAGACGGCCAACTTTCACAGCCGCAGCACCGACTATCATGAGTGTGTCGCCCGAGACAGGCCTGGCAACACCATCCCGTTCTGCCTTGCCAGCGCCAACAGCGCCCCGGTAACTGCCATTGGTGACGAAGAAGGCTGTGTGAGATTCTTCAACACCACTTCAACCGACAATCCCGCCCAGGACAAGGTTGATGCTCACTTCCAGGTCCACGACAATGCCGTCTGGGACATGGCTTTCTCGAGAGATGACCTCCGCCTCGCAACAGCCTCTGGTGAATCAGGCGTCATCATCGACACCATCACACAGACCGTTGCAGCTAGGCTTGAGGGTGGTCACTGGGACTCGACGCGGCAAATTGCATGGCAGAAGGGCCAGACGACGGGCAATGTCCTGGCCACCTCTGACAAGGCTGGACGCATTCGTCTGTGGGATTTGCGATGCCCCGAGGCCCGCGGCAAGAGCTTTTCGACTCGTTCCAGTTCTAGCGAATCCAAGGGACGCCGTGTTGTTGTCGAGAGGGATAGGAATCTCGACCCCTTTCGCGCAGCCACCGTCAACATTCTCGACAGAACTCATGAGCGTACAATGGCGGGCAACACATCGACCGCCTCCGTCACCGCCATCCACTGGCTTCCCGCTGACCGTGAGCACCTGCTCCTTTCAGCTTCCGAGGCCACAGCCGTCGTCAAGCTCTGGGATCTCCGGTATATCAAGCCTCGCCGTCAGGAGAAGAGCACCCCGCTGGCCTCCACCCGCGCGCCGTCTTCGCACGCCTGGCGATCATACGGCATCACTTCACTGGCCCTCAGCAGCGACGCTGCTCGTATGTACGCTGTCTGCAAGGACAACACTGTCTACGCCTACTCGACTGCCCATCTGATGCTTGGTCATGCCCCTGAACTCGAGGATTTTGCCACCAAGCGCCGACCAACCGGTGTTGAGGGTCTCGGTCCCCTCTACGGCTTCAAGCACGATTCCTTCTCCGCCCGAACCTTTTACGTCAAGTGCAGCATCCGCGAGAAGGGTCTCTTGCACACCTCCGACCTCCTCGCTGTGGGAAGCACCTCTTCGTCCGTCATGCTCTTCCCCACAGACGAGCGCCATCTCCGCTCAGCCTGTGACCAGCGCGCCCACGTCCTCGACTCCCAAGGCTCCGTCGGTGCTCCCTCCCGCTCCTTCTCGGCCCTGGAGACCTCGTTCCCCATCTTCCGTGCCGGCACGCCCCTCATCCACGGGCACTCGAGCGAGGTCACCAACATCAGCTGGACGCACGACGGCAAGCTCGTCAGTGCTTCCGACGACTACATTGTGCGTCAGTGGCAGGAGAACGGCGAGCGCGCACGGCACTACAGACAGGTTGGCGACTTTGGTGGTGAGCGTCACATGGCAGGCTGGGCTGATGTGGGCGACGACTGGGACGCTGAGGATGATGAAGAGTAGGAGATGAGAGTGAGTGGTTTTGCAGGCCTCTTTCAGGCACTGTTTCCTTTTTTTTCACCTTGTTATGATACCCCAACCATTGTAAGGCGTTTCAAGTATAGGTAGATACTTCTTGGTAGAGTCCTGGATTTGACGGACCTGGGAATGGAGTAGAAAAGGATCCATTCGCATGAGAAGGTGTTGGTTGCATAAGTTAGTACCCAGATGCAATGCAACATCTACAATAACATGATGTTCCCAGCGAACCCCACAAGTTGGCCAATGCGAAACTTTCAAGTAATAGGCGTCCATTTGTACTGTGTTGACTGTCTAGGGTCATAATTGTTTCTATTGTAAGGCTTGTTCATGTATCCACGGGTATCG
This sequence comes from Fusarium protoensiforme, assembly GCA_011320165.1. Lineage (NCBI taxonomy): Eukaryota > Fungi > Ascomycota > Sordariomycetes > Hypocreales > Nectriaceae > Fusarium > Fusarium protoensiforme. The sequence continues at coordinate 9,047 of JAANQP010000598.1, read as the reverse complement.
AGTACAATCGTATGCGCGTGCTCAAAGGCAAACCCAACCCACCAAACTCCTGTATAGACATGCGTGTTCCTCCCAAAATGGGTATCCTGGGTGCTTCATTACTCGGAAAGGAAAAGAAAGAAGGAAAAAACACCAAACAGAATGAAGTCGCCAACATCAGTATATAGACAGGCATTACGCATTCAGAGCCACGTCCTCGCCTCGTTTAGCAGAGCAGAGAGCTCCATATGTAAGAGCACAAAAGGCCGCCAACATCAGCCAGTTGATTACATGCACGCTCTGAAGCCTCTGGGATGCGAGCTTGAGGCACTCATGGAGGCCGTTCTTGGTCTTGGCCAGATCGCTTGGGGTTCGTGTTGGCTTGGGGAGGGCCTTCTCAAATCTCATAGACTTGGAGGCCGGACAAGAGGCAGCGCCACTGTCAGCTCTAGAAACATCGGGGTGCCCAATTGGTGTGGCAACTTCGCTCTGAGGGGGTGAAGAAGCCGAGGTGTTCACCCAGCCTTTCCATACTTGTCTAACACCACCCGATGACATGGTCGAGGTTCTTGCGCTTCGCTCCTTGGCGATGGACACACTGTCCCTGAGGCGAGAGCGGAAAGGATGGAACTGATCGACAAGCTCAAAGAGAGAGGATGTGGTGCTGCTGCTGTCCTTCCGTTCGGGGTCACCGCAAACAGAGTCGAGCTGATGGATCAGGAGAGTCATATTCTCAAATATACAGACTGACTCTTGGACAATGTCTTGTTTCTCGCGTGCTGTCAACATCTTTTCTGCATCCAAAAGTCGTTGCTTAAACTCGCGTTTCAGGTCCTCGCCGTCCTCGGGTGTCTGGAAATGGAAGAACCTCAGGGGCATCGTATGTGTAGCATGACAATAGTGATCATGGTCGGGGAGTTGTTCGTCAGATAGGCCACTGGCTCGCTTAGTTGGCCTCGTGCTCTTCTGACAAGGGAGGGAAGTCGGCTTGATAGGGGAGGGGAGATGGTTCCAAAAGTCATCCCCTGCCGACTCCAAGGTAGCTCTGATGAAGCGACCTCCAGCAAAGAGTGCCATGAACAGGATATAGGAGTAGGCCAGGAGAACATGGGGCCGGTTTTGGACTGATCTCTTGATGTGCTGAATGAAATCGCCCAGACGTCCAGTCTGTTCAACAAACCGTAGCTGATCTTCCACGAGACTGTCTGACCATCCTGTTATATGTGCGATATCTGCCTTGAGACGGTCAGAGCGCATCAGTCCAGGAAGAAAGACATGCTGAAGGAGAGACTGCATCTTGTTGCAACCCGAGAGCCTGTGTTCATCAGAGGGAGGAAAAGCAGGCTCAGGAAGACCAGTGTCGGGGTCAGGGGCGTCGGTTTCCTTCTCGTCAACGTCATTGACCGGACTCGAATCCAGGATATCGCGCCATAGTGCCTCAAAGGTCATATAGATGGGCGTAATGTGGAGGAGTCCCGAGATATAGAGAGCAGGATCTTGAGCACGGGGAGGAAGCGCGAGCGGCAAGCGGGCGATGATGAGCTTGTTAAGCTTGGCGTGGATGCTCCTGGTGGCAACGACGATGGACTCGGCTAACGGGCGATCATGATTGTGGCGAGGCTGAGAATCGTTGGGAAGATCATGAGTCGACGTCATGTTTGCCAGATGAGGGCGTGGGCTAGCTTGAGCTGCCTAGCCACCCCTAGGGAGATGGTGTTGCACCGCAGTTGAAATAGACTATGCAGTGCTGACGGGCGGTTCCGAGATATGATAGGTAGGGAGTGAGCGAGAACTAGATTATCGATATGTGATAGAACGAGGCGATCTAAGGAAGTAAGAGCGTAGGGGCGATAGATCGAGGTTGAGGTTGAGGTTGAGGTTGAGTGGAAAAGGTCAAGATGGATGATGTCGGAAGAAGAAAGGTTCGGGGTTGACGGGTGCTTAAGGCCTTGCTTGACGTTGTTTTTTCAACGTTGAATCAGTAAGTGAAGGTGCGATACAACGGAGGCCTGGTCCTTCCCAGCATGGATGAATATGTCGCCCCCTTCCCAATTCGGATCTGATTCGCCGCCACAACTTTTTTTCCTATTTCGATTCACCATCTTATCTGTACTCCATCCCATGAATCTCACTCCCATCTCTTCAGCCTACGACCCATGACCCGGCGTGTAACAGAGAGGCCCGCCCGGAAGGCTTGATCGAGATCGAGGTTTTGGTGTCCCATCGACGACCAGCGCACTTTCAGCCCCGCCGTCCCAAGTGCGTGACCCGCTCACCGGATCGGCGCCGCATTCTAATGCATGGAGGAACAGGAAAGGCAGATAGATTTCGAGTTCAACACCCGGAGGCCCCTAGATTTTGTCCAGATACAGTTATATAGATTACAAAACACGGCTGAAGTCACGCCTTGGGTTCCCCAAGTCTAGACTCATTCACCACAAGCTGTACTAGCAAACAAACACTGACTCAGTGAATTCCATTTCACATGCCCATGACAGCTATTCATGCAACACTCGTAAAATTGCCCTACCTGGAGCCAAGCTACATGGTACAAACATACAACTTACATGCTGTATCTACACGTGTAGTATCGAAAGCTGCCCGGAAGCAACTATCGTGTGACCCCTGTTGCACATCTCCCGCCCGGTCCCCGCCCGTTGAGATTTCCATCTTGGCAAAATGATCGCAGGATCCATGTGACCGAGGTTGAGGCTATGAATGACTTCAAGGGTCCAGAACGGAACGCCCGGGCCTGGTGCCATCAAAACTTGGTTGGTGAGTTGTCTGGATCGTGCATGTTGAATGGGACCCTGAGGTCGCGCTCGTCTCCACCACTTATAGCCATCTAACCAAAACTCCTGATATCCCATGCCTCGGTATCTTGCTGTGTTGAGAATCCTAACAGTGTAAAGTCATAAAAGTCATCCAAGTACTCCCTCTTCCATGCACCCTACATCACATCGCTTGTTGCCCTCTCTAGGTCGTCGTTCTTCTTGTTGTCCTCCACATCATGACTCTCGCGGCTCACCACAATAAAAGAAACAAATACAACCGTTGCTCCTATCCAATATGTGAAGCTGGAGTACCGGCTGTACTGCAACATCTCACCGATCAAGGACAGCGGGATCGTGAGTGACAGGCCCACAGTCACCACTAATGGTGAGGTCATGAGCAGTGCCAGTGCCCACGAGATGTCGCTGATGAAGGATGACACAGCATTGAACTGGGTAGGACAAGTTAGCAGGATGACGTGAATTGGAAGAGTCAAGTGAGCGCTCACGATGATGATACCCCAGATTGTAGCATCCGGTGGAAATTCAAACTAATGCCAAGTTAGTGAGATCTGGCAGAAGGCATAGAATGTGACCTACCGTTTCCAAGCCCGTCCAATGCAGGATGAAGAAGAGAGGCCACAAGAGTATCAAGTTGAACACACCAACCAGTCCAAAGAACAGCTGCATGTCCACCTTGTCCTCATCGGGAACCCTCCTCTTCATCACTGTCACATATATGCCGTAGATAACCGCGCTCAGAAATGCCATCGAATCACCAATGGCAATCTGTGCCGTCGTCTTGTGCGGGAACGACCCCCGGTCCTCGTCACTTGTTCCAGACATGTCCACAGTCGAAATGAGTATGACACCGGCCAGCGATGCTCCCACGCCCAGGAGCTTGGGTGCCGAGAAGCGCTCGATTCCGACGAGAGAGCAGAAAATGAGGGTCCACACGCTGCTTGTCGATGTCAGAATTGTAACGCTGGCAACGCTCGTGTACTCCAGGCAGGCCGAGGAGAAATAGTTGGCGAGGAACCAGAGCATGCAGAACTCGAAACTTAGAACCGCAGTTTCGTGAAGCCCCAGCCTTTCGTCCGTCTTTGTGTTCTCTGCGCTGCCATAGCCTTCCGATATCAAACGTTCACCGGCTCCTTCGTCTTCGTCTTCGCGCAACGTCTTTGTCCGGGTCGTGCCCTGCCTATAGTCGGCCCATAGTTGAGTCGCATCGTGTCGCAATCCATGGAAACCGGCCCGCCTCAGATATCGAAGAAATTTGGGCGCCAACGAGATGGCAAATATCGAGGTATTGACGTATACGACAAAGAACGGCTTGTTGTAGGTTTGGTCGGCAAAGATGTACTAGTAACCAAAGCAATTAGTACTAGATCGGATCTCGGATGAAGGCAACAGGTCGCGTACACTGGCGATAAAGTTGTAAAGCGTCCAGAGAAACACCGTCAGCATCAACAGCGCGAAGCCCACCGTCCTCCGAGCAACTCCGCCCAACCCTAGCTTTGCCCTCAATCCATAGCCGGTCGGAGACGTTGACCTCGGTTCGAGTAGGGGACTCGTCGGGACTGCCACATCGTCTGCCTCGTCTTCGTGTACGTGCTGTCGTTCGCGTGCGTATGTGGCCTCCCCCGATCGCGTCGACTCAGACCGCGACATGCTGACTGTCTTGTCGCGACGACGTCAAGATTACCCCAGACCGTATGTGCGCAATCTCGGCCAGGATCGCGATAAGCGATGACGTTTGGTTGGCGATATCGGCTCGGCTCGGCGCGTCGTCAACGAGGAGCACCGAGGTTTGAAACTCGACTCGACACTGGGAAGAGTGAAAGGATCAAGATATATATTACCGTGGGACAGAAGCTGGTGAAATGTCAGGGTCGTGAGCACGCAACCACTCGAGGCGGGGAGACGACTAAGACCTTCCATCTCTTCCCCGTGCCGCGCCCCCGCCGAACCCGATCTGGTAAGTCTGCACATGAGTCGCTTGCGATAACACAGGGTTTGATCCGGTACCGGGGACCTGAATTAGTGACAGCTTCACACGAGGCAATTCGTTTAAGGTGGGACATTATTCATGCTGTGCCAATGGATCTTTTTTCCCAGCCTTATCTTGACAACCGTTGTGGAGAGCGGATTGAACTCTGCATGAACTTTGATAACGAGCCACGTTCAATCCATCATGATCAAGCTGAGTAGAGTTATTTCACACCCGCTCGTGGCTTACATCCCACCATGAGGATGAAATCAATACTGGAAAGAAGTCTGGGGTATGTTTCTCTACTAGAAGGCCACTGTTGAAATGACCCGACTGTCAATAAACCAACGCAGCGGCATACTAGCGAGACTACATTCAACAGGCAAGCAAGATCTACCCCATGATGCATCACGAGTAAGTCGTCATACAGTGTTCGATCCTGAAGATTGACATCTCCGATCACATGTCGAGTAAGTGCAGGCCCTGTCTAGTGCGAGAATGCATCACCAAACCTTGAAATCGTCAGGTTGCACGGATCCCATCATCTGGGTAACTAAGTGTAACTTCACGGGAACTTACTATAGGAGTAGAGTCACGCAACGTCTCACCTCCGCCACATCTTCCTAAGGACTCAGAGACACTTGCCATATTTCCCGTGGGATGGGACAGGCACCTACCTCGGTACTCATGTCGGCGGCTGGTGTTTCCATCCTGAACCCACCACGCAAGGACCTTCCGTGTTGTCTACTAACAGCATATGCCTACCTACCTACCTGGGCAGAGACCCAATCGCAGCCTTTCTCATTCCATCATCTATTGGAAGTTTTCTGATTCAACAATCAATACCACACAAGTTTCACCAGCCACTACCAAGATCAATATCGACTCCATCACATTTGCTTTATTCATCTCGGTACTTAACAAGACCAACACGGACAGGCATCACTTTTCAACACTTGTGCAAGAATGGATTTTCTAGGGCCAAGTGATTTGGATGAGGTTTCTCTTTTCTTCACGAGCGACTCTCACGATCATCCAATCACTCACACATTCTCGATGGCCCGTATGCAAAAGGCATGCCCCAATGGACCGGAGATCTTGGCCTCAGATTTGGGAGGGAACATTCACCTGGATGGCATGGATCCTTATGGCGAAGATGAATCGACGGCATTTCACATGATACGCAGTATGCTCAATGGGGAAAATGATATCTCCAACAATCTGCCAGGAGCCATCAACCCTCGAGTGTTGTTCTACATGTCGGAGCTGTACATCTGGCTTAGCAGGCCGGTCTTTACTTTTGTCACCGAAGCAGCGGTCTAGGAGATCACAACAGGCATCGCTGGGACAAAGTCGTTCCTCCCGAGGAACACGATAAAGATCATGATCGACGACATAATCCTGGCGGCTCATGCTCTGAACCAAGTCCCTGAGTGGCCACTGCTGGCGATTGTGGCACAAAGGTGCGAGATTCCAGACCTTACAAAACAATGTCGTGACCTGGTGAGCCTCTTCTGTGGCTCTGCGGACACGCAGGTCCCTGAAAAACTACGAGGTGACTTGAGCAACCGAGAATGGGATTTCGTGCAGGGTCTTGGGCTGGTCGGTGAGTAACCTACACATGCCCAAACATCCCTACGATTAAGCTAACAAAAGGTGCATGAATAGATGACCAAGTCTTAACCATGCGCCACAATTACGTCGACAGGATTTTCGAAGCTCTTCGCATCCTCTGTTACCGACCTACTCCCCAGGACTTCCAAAGCGCACTTACAGATATCGACCGCGACGAACTTAACCTCATGGACATTGAACGTTCCGCCATGCTGTTCGGCATGTGGCCATGCACCAAATGCCGGGGTATCCCCTCCGATATCCTTCAGGAGGAACTTGGGCAATATATCCCCTGGTTTATACGCCCCGGTTCGTATGTGGGGTGTGTCGAGACTCTGGTCACCCTCCTCCGTCAAGTCGAAGTCAACATTCGGGTCCACGGGGATAGACCAGGCTGCAACCAACTGGGGCATTTTTGCACATACCTTTTGCAAAAGGTTACAACCGAAGCGAACACGTCATAAAATAGTCATGACCAAAGGCCTAGAAGAGGTACAATAGGACCAGACAGCAGTAACGAGGCTGAGCGCTGCAGTAGCAGAAGCAGGACGAATAGACAAGATGTGTTAGGCTTGAGGCTTTTGAAATCAATTCTTGTGCATTCTTAATACGCCTTTCCTATATTAACGTGGCTACACGACTCATGACCTGAGAACCATGGTTTCGGGTTCCATTCCCTTGCCCTTGGCGAGAACTCCAGCCTTTCTCAAGATGGAAACGCAGTTCTGGACCACCTCATCCGCCACGCCTTCAGTCTTGGTTGGGAACTTGACCGTCTTGAGCCACTCGCGGGCATCTGGCTCAGTGTAACCCAGGCTGCTCGAGATGTAGGCGACGGCCTCCTCCTGGTTGGCGTTGAAGTGGGCGATGCCCTGGTCCAGCTTCCCAAAGAGGTCGCTCACGCGAGCATCCAGGCCGCCCTGAGTCAGCTTTGTAGAGGCGACAATCTTCCAGCTGCTCCAGGGGGTGTAGATCTCGCCGACGCGGCGGATCTCTCCCGAGTCGTAGAACTTCTTAGAGGTGAAGTGCTCCCACATGAAGAAGTCAGCCTCGCCACTGTTGACAGCGTTACGGAGGTTCTCAAAGGTGTTGAGCACCACTGTCTCGGAGAAGGGCTTCTCTGCTGTGCCGGGGGTAAGCCAGCCTTGCTGATCGGCCAGGACGAAGCCCATCACGTAGCTGCCGGAGCCGATGCGGGAGACGCCAATCTTGCGGCCGCTGAGGGAGCCGACGGATGTGATCTCGGGGCGCTTTGCTCCCGTAGAGATGGCCCAGCCTGGGAAGGTGAGTGCTTGTTCTCATAGTCTTGGTCGGGGAGCCAATGTCGGAGTGACTTACAGAGGGGGGTTTCAACATAGGTGCCAACCAGACGGTATCCGCCATCACCTTCAACACCCTCCTTGCCAAGACCGGCAATCCAACCCTCAGTTAGACCAATAGCAACATCAATCTCCCCGGCGCGGATGGCAGTGACCATGTGGCCAGTGCCGGAGGGGAAAGGGATCAGAGTGGCATCGAGACCAAAGTGCTTCTGAGCAAAATAGAGGGGAGTGGAGAAGTGCTCTGGCACGAAGCCGATGCGGAGAGGAGCTGGAGACATGGCTTGCTATGTAAGAGGTCTCACGGACGAAAACTCGAGGCGTTTGTACAAGTTCTTGTAGCCCAATGGGTTGTTACGACTCGGGATGGAAGAAAGTACAGGGTTGGGACCGAAGATGGATGGACGGAGCGGCGGCGTGCGGGGGTGGGGTAGATCGGGTGGTGACGGCCCCTCCGCCGCTGACGGCCGAGACGCGGGCAGAGTGATTGATGAGATATGCATCATAATCTCTCATCAGGGTCCATGCATGGCATCACTGGCATTACGCATGAATGGCTATCAGATCTGTCAAGCAAGGGTACACGGATGGACGGAACCCGGGATGTTGCATTGCTCCTTGACACAGACTGGCCAAGGTCTGGGGTAGCACAAGGAAGGGCAGCCAAGCCAACATTGGCACGGTAGATGCTATTGTTCTGTTTAGAGCCATGCGCCTTGGCATTGCATCATAAACTGACTTGATATTTGGCATTGATGGAAAATTCTCGTCTTTCAAACTACATACCTACTAACATGATGAGTGACTTGAATACAACCTCGACTCACGAGAGGTTACGTACGCCGCCCATCAAACATCATGACGTCTCACAAGGCTCAGCTCAGCTTGCGTGTCTCTGTGGCGTTGCTGCAACATTGGAAGCCCCCTGGGCAAGCCCTATGCGCGGAAACAGGGATCCTGAACGCGGTCTTTTTACCCCTGGCTTTCAGAGCCAAGCCACCTGGGAAGCTGAACTGTCAGAGAGCTAAATCCGGCCGCGCTAGATGGATCTTTTCACATTGACCAGCCCAGTTCAACTTCAAAGCTTGGGGGGCTTAGTCAACCATTTGAGGCGCGAGCTTAGCTTCGCATTGTCTCGATGCACGACTCAGCCTCCCATCTCTTTTTTTTTTCTTCTTCTTCCCATTCTTCATTCTTATTCATTAGCTTCAATCTATTCCTTCTTATTCATTCTTTTCTCTTCTCTTCTGTGCACTGCACATTTTCCAGGGCGTCACCCCTAAATCCATGGACTGAGCCACTCCTTATCGAAAACGTCACTCCCTTGTCTCTCCCCCCCCCCCCAGTCTCCCAGGATGCCACCGTATCAAACAC
>JAANQP010000597.1:0-18904 GCA_011320165.1 Fusarium protoensiforme | reverse complement strand
GTAGCACAGAGAAGAGACGAGGCAGGAATCAAATTATGACGCATTGACAAATGAAACAACTTTTCTCTTCTGTATCTAAAACGCTCCGCAAATTTTAAGTCTGTAAATTCGGGTGTCGCCCTTCTCCTATAATCTCCAACCGTGGACTACTCACCCAGTCTTCCCAATGCTGCCCCCCCCCCCCTGCACTTCTTTTGGCTGAACCGTTGCTAAATATTGGCCTTTTCCAGATTCTTCCTTTACTATTCATGCCATATCTCAAAGAATTAGCCTTTGTACTTAGCGCCCTCAGTCGTGTCTCGGTCAATAACTGCCTGCTCCTCAACGCCATACCCGCCGTCATCGCGCCTACGACGCTATGGCGTCTGCGTTTCCTTCGTCCTCGCACAGTCCAACATCAACACACCCCATATTCTGCGCCCGTCTACCGATGGAATGGTAGCTCCTCCGGTCTTCCCCCAGAAGCGCACGGCCGTCCTGTCCCTCGGCCCCTCCATCGCCGTCCCAGTTCAGAGGATCGGGATCAGCCAGCTCAAGCCAGTCCAGTCCATCGGGGCTGGTTCCATGTTGGCGGGATGCCACTTTCGAGAACCTTCAATACTCGACGGGAACTTACCCATCGGGACTTGCCTTTGAATACTCGTGGTTTTATTGGGGCTTTTAGGTACCTGCATTGATCATGGATCCCCTCTCATCCCCCACTTACTCGACCTGAGCACGTCATGGACACCGTTGAGGAACTCAAATATACCAGTGGCCGTCTATCTCTTGGTAGTCACCTTGGAAGGAACAACTCGAGGGTCCCTCCATGTCGAGGGCGCGTGCTGGAACTGTGGGATGCTGCTGGCTGGACGCAGGGTTCTTTGGTCAGCCTAGCGCCGACACTCACGGACATGGATGCCATACAGTGCAATTGCGATGGACGGACTGGTGGGGGAGAGCAGCAGCCTCAGCCCTCTCAGGGTCGGTTTTCAGCTGCTTCTGCACCTCTCGCCGCGTCTTGGCCGCTTTGCCCTGCCACGCTGTCCCCGCCCTGAGCTTCGAAGGTCCAATTGACCCCGCGCGCTGATCTCTGCTTGGACAGCTCCCCACCTCACCCATGGGTTTGACCCTCGTCCCTGCGCCAGGAGCCGCTCTCTGCCCCTGCCCCTCCTCCCAGCCTGCCTTTTACTCCTGAGCCCACCTCAACATTGGGAGATCAACTTCTCTGCCGATTGTCGATCTCGTCAATTTCTTCTCGGCCTGGTCGTCGTTGCCCCTACAAGTGTTCGTACGCCCTCCACCTCAACCACGTTTCATCCCGCGACAAACGCAAATATGGCGAATCTCAACATTCGAAATCTCACCATTAACCCAATTGAGCTTATCGAGGTAGAACGCTTCGAGGGCGAACGTGTCTCGACGGGAAACATCCTCTCGAGTGTGACCAACAAGGTCACTGGCTTCATCAATGCCACCGACTTCAGCCGCCACCAAACCCATGCCAAGGGCGATGCGATTCACAAGGAAAAGGCATCTGTCAAGATCGACCCTTTCAAGACCAAGGACACCAACATTCGATCCGCCGATAAGCACAAAGAGGTCGTTCGCCTTACCTTCAAATATGAGGACCACAAGTACGAGGTCGACATTCCCAGTCCGTCCAAGAAGTCTTCGGTCATGAAGAAGCTTGACGGCGGTAAGCACGACTTGACAGTTGTCTACACTTCGAACGGCGCTTTTCTTGCCATCTTTTCCTCTGCCCGTCTCAACAGCTGGATGAAGGAGCTCCATGACGAATGGCCCCTCCCGCTGCTCTCCATTCCAGGAACTCACAACTCGCCCACCTGCCACACCGCCCTCCCCTCGGTTCGATGCCAGGCCGTTGGCGTCTCAGAACAGCTGCTCAATGGCGTCCGTTTCCTTGACATCCGCGTTTCCGCGAATCCCGACAACGATGAACTTGCTCTCGTTCATAGCGTGTTCCCCATCTCCTTGACCGGAACCAAGTACTTCAAGGACATGCTTGAAGACATCTACAAGTTTCTTGACGAGAACCCTAGCGAGACCATCCTTATGAGTATCAAGCGGGAGGGCACTGGGAAGGCAAACGATGAGCAGCTCGGAAAGTACCTCAAGGCCAGCTATGTCGATAAGAGGCGGAGCCGTTGGTGGACCGAGCCCAAGCTTCCCACTCTGGGCCGCGCACGAGGACGGATCGTTATCGTCCGCCGATTTAACCTAGACAACGAAATGAAGAAGTCGTGCTGGGACGGCCGAGGCTGGGGCATCGATGCGGCTGCTTGGCCTGATAACTGCGAGGACGGCAAGTGTGGCGGTGGATTCATCCGCGTCCAGGACTTTTACGAGATCACCGAGAGCGACAACATCGAAAAGAAGATTGACTACACGCGCCGCCAGCTCGAGCGTGCCGCTGAGCAAAACTTTTTCATCAGCGGAATGGCTGGCCACAAGGAGGGCGCTGCTCTCCCGCCATTCTTTGTCAACTTCCTGAGCGCGAGCAACTTTTTCAACGCCACGTGCTGGCCGGAGCGCATTGCCCAAAAGGTCAACCCATCCGTGATTGAGTATCTGTGCATACGCCACGGCGAGGATGGCATGGGTCCCAAGAAGCTCAAGATTGGTTCTGCTAGCACTGGTATTGTTGTCACAGACTGGGTGGGTGCCAACGATGACTGGGATCTTATCCGATGCATCGTGGGCATGAACGCGAAGTTACAGGTCAAGCACTAGCTATGATGACCAGACCAACCGTCCGCCAGTGGTTGAACAGGGTAATCTAGACAACCACGATGGGTGTTGTGGTGTCTATGATGGGTATTACATATGGGAGGCAGGTTATTTAGACTTGGATACATGGCACGTCACGCTGACACGAATGCCAACATGAATCATTAAAAAGTATAAATTGGGTTTTATTCATCTACTCTGCGTGAATCATAAATCGTGCGCCTGTCAATGCTGGTCAGCCAAGTCCCATGCTGATGATGAGATGAAAGTGGAGAGATGGGAACCAGATCAGTTCTCCAAGGTGAATTGATTGTTCATCATGATGAACTCAGGGATAGAACAATAGATAGTAGAAGTCATCATAAGGTAGGGTGAGGGAGGGGCCGAAGAGAGGTGTCTTACTATGATGAAATGGACGGAGCACTCGTAGAACGACAGCATAAGTTGCCTACGACGAGCTTGTCAGTACAGCGTCGCTTCAGGGCTTCATGGTTTGGTGCAAGAAGTGTGAAAAATCTGCGCAAGTCAGTGACGGGCCTCCAAGATGGGATGAGGCCGATGCATACCAATGGAATCAGATGTTGATAGTGTGTTCATATCCCGACAAGCCCGAAGGTTGCGAGTCAAACAGTGTGAATACTTTGAAACAACTCATCATGCAAAGAGATAGAGCAGAAGAAAGGAATTCTTTTTCTAGGTACCTGGATCCTCAACAGTCAGCCGCCGGGTTCCTCAGCCAGACATCAAGACAAGAATCCAATTCCAAAAGAGCCACGATCAGGTGACGAAGTATCAACAAGAGGTCCCACCACACACCCGCCACAAGGATTTGTACGTCCTTGCTTTTCTAGGGCGGGAGGCAGCGGTACTCGTTTATGTCCGCCCGTTCGTTCAAATCTTCATCATATAGTGGCGAGGCTCGGGAGAGAAGAACAGATTGCATTACCTATTGACAACGCGAGTTAGCAATTGTGTCAACACGGACAGGCGACAAAGCAATGATGCGTTGTGATCTCCAGTCAGACAAGGCTGAAACTAATACAACAGTATCCACATAGTATGTTAAGAATGAGGAATCCCTGATGTCGTTTTGATCATCATACGGAGAGGGGGGTGCAAAGAGAAAAAAGAGAACCAACCTTTTGATCATAGAAGAAGCGAGCGCGTCAGACAGACGCGCAATGTCGAGCAAAGTGCCGAGAAAAGAACAAAACAAACTGCCACCTGTCAGTAAAAGCTTCCGACAAAGTATCCTCAGTGTTGAGATCCAAAGCTTTCTCAGTGTAATCTTAGAGATTGCTTATCACCATGATTTTGGTATGATTTGGATTGTTCGTGTAAAGTAATCATCACAGAAAGGTCCGTGTCGCGGAAAAAGGGAAGGAGGTCTTACCTAGAAGCAATTGAAGGTCATGGTCACGCAAGACCGACGACACACTCGTGTTGGGCGTTTGCGCAGACCAGACCTTGTTGAAGGATGAAGTTTTGGAGAGGAAGAAGAATCAAAAAATTTCTTGGAGCGCGAAGATATGGGTGCTGACTGAGCGGGGACACTAGGCCTCTTTAGGTCTAGAGTGCCCCGCAATCTCTGCCACGGCAGCTGTGTGGCGGTGCAGCCGAGATCCTCCGCTATCTGGATTGTGGCAAATCTTATCGCCGCATAAAGGGCTCCCCAACTCCCGAGCTGGATGCCTCGCCTTCCACCTCCGCATCTCACTCTCCAACCCAAGTTGGATCGGAAACGATACGAAACCTCAAGATGGCGTCCTTAGAGGCGCTGTTGGGTCCAATGGCCCGGCGGCTCCTCCGAGTCGCCGTGGCCAAGACCACAAACGTGGTTCGGACCAAACTCGTCCTTATGACGCGGCCGCTGCAGTCCGAGTTCCACCATCTTACACTCAAGACCGCCAGAGTCGCCCGCCAGCCAATTCACCCCGTCGCTGTCCTCCGGCAGCAGAGGCGTCATACCCGATGGTTCTCGAGCTCCGCTGCTCAGAATATCAACCGTGTGGTTAGGAGATTTGTTAGCTCCGAGCCCAAGGCCGCCCGGTTCGACCGATCCCAGCTCCCGGGCTCCAACACTTCCCGCCGTGTTGGACAGTTCTCCGGCCGAGCCCCTTTCGCCAGCACACTCCGTCCGAACTTGACCGGAGGTGCTATGCCCCGGACCGCCGGCGGGTACAGTCTCGGAGGCGGAGCTCGGTACTTCTCGCATACCCCAGCCGCTCCGGCCCAGGTTGTGCAGAACGTCTCCCAGGCGATGAGGGCCTTCTTCCTCTCTGGGCAGAAGCTCCGATACGACGGGGTCGGACCCCGCGGTGACCGTCAGTACCGCGCTGTGTCTCCCGTGGAGGATGAAGCGATGCGAAAGTTCTCGTCCATCCCTCACACCGCTTCCGGCGCCTTTGTCGACTTCCAGCTCAGCCCCACTGTCACGGCTCTCAGCCCTCTCGCTGCCGCCATCCCCTTTGCGTCTGAGACCTCCGGCTTCAAGGCCGAGGCCGCCCTCGCCGGCGCTTCCCTCAACACTGAGGGTTTCCTCGATGTTCTGTCTGCTGATTTCGGCCGAGCATTGCAGGACCTCACCGCGATATTTGCGGATCTCCGCAGACTTGCAGTTTTAGGTGACCTTCCGGTTCTTTTAGAGAAGCACAACACTTTGCGAGTCCGGTTCCCTGGAGTCGACGCTGAAACCATTGAGCGACTATGCGATGACATTGGGGTTCAGCGTGGTGTCGTTGGTCAGGACCCCAACTTTGACGTTGAAGTTGGCGTCCCGATGGCCCTCAAGTTTCCCTTTGCTCCCGACACCACCAAGTCAGCACTATCGCCGACCATGTCAGTCAGATCTGTGGAGGGTTATGACTTTGAACAAGTGTCTTCCCTGGACGACGATGACTTTGTTCGCGAAGCCTTTATGGATGAGATGGCCGACAACCCCTGGTTGACTGAGACTGAGGGATACGAGACCATGTCACCTCCGGCTAGCTCCATGGCGGGACCTTCGGAAGACTACGAGGGTCTTGAAGGGATCTATCGATTTCTGGAGGAATGTGACAGAGCCAAGGGAAGAGTTGGCCGAGCCAATTGATTTTGAGCGAAACCGATACCAGAATGCCGCAACGATTGCTGAGCATCAACATTTGACGATCTACACTCTTTTGTACAGTTCTTTTTTGAAACGACAGCAGCTAGCACTGATGCCTTGTATGTAGCTAGCCATCAATTGATCTCTTTTGAGTACACCTTGTCAGTCTTGTGACTCGTAGAGTGAGCTGGAGATCGGACATGAAGTGGGATAGGGCTCACCGGACACCGGAACACTCGCCCCTGTTAAGCGGGAGCACCCCCTGACTAGTCTGGCCGAGCTGAGTCAAAGGGTCCTATCGGGGAGTTGCCCAGGTTGGTCTAACGAAGCATCAGGTTTGGGTTGTTGAGCCGAGGCAGCGCGTGGGCGGCCTGCCGAGGGGCGGCGCTCCTGTTGCTGGAGCAGGTTGGTGCGGGTAGAGAGGTCCTGGAGAAGCATGCCAAAAGAGATGAGCTGGGCGCAGCGGTGCTGGCACTCAGCTGATGAGGACGACATGGTTGAACGATGCTTCTTCTGTTGCTGGGCGCTTGGCTAGTGTTGATGTTAGTGGCGAGTTTTGATAAGCTAACGTTGGGTGAGCTGGGAAGAATAAGGTAGGTGGGTGGAGATGTGTCAGAAGAGAGCAGGTGGCAGCAAGGGTGGGTTGCGCTCGGTTGCACTTTTATTTTAGTTAGCGATTATCTAGATAATCAGTTGTTGTTCTCTCCTCCGTCTCCGTCTCCGTCTCCGGTCTGGGCACATCCCATCTTGACACTCTGTCTTTGAGGTTTGGCGAGGGACTTTTGGTTGTACCTCTGGCGGCTGCAGCTGTGAGGCACCTGAAAAAAAACCGTTTCTTGGCTGACGCCCATTGATAATCGACGCAGTGGCAGCATGCTGTGCTCCACAGCTCCGTGAGCCTCGGCTCCGAGAGACCAAGCCATGAGCCATCGTACCAGTGTAATTACACACACAGGCCGGAATCGCTGCCAAGAGATGGGCTGGGTTTTTTTACGAGTTCAGCCCTTTGGGGCGCTGGGACGGGTAGGAACAAAAGGCGAGGCCCTTCCGGCCGTTGAGAAGGGGAGAGGATGCTCAGACACATTCCTCTCTTGTTGCTTCTCTCAGTTTACATACATCATGTCTGGACCAGGCGTTGGTTATCAATATCCTCCTCAGAAAGTCTCGTGGTTGAGACGAGATGTCTTGCTCTTTGCCAACACAGTTGGCTGCACCGACGATGAGCTTCAGTTCCTCTACGTGAGTTGACAGAGTCTCAAGGCGAGACGGGCGGACAGGTTGCTGAGCAGCCCTACAGGAACTTCACCCCAGCTTTACCGTCTTCCCGACGTACCCCGTAGCGCTCCGTGAGTTCTAATAATACCCTCGGTTTCAGATGCACGCAGCTAGCTTACTGATGGTTTACCCAAACTCCAGTCTTCAAGGGCGACACACAGGACGTGGTGGACTTTTACGCGGCGCAGAAGTCCGTCAAGATCCCCGGGGTGCCAGACTTTGACCCAAGCCGTGTAGTCGACGGGCAGCGCAAGATGGAGTTCCTGAAGCGGCTTCCCGTGTCGTCCGAGGGCAAAAGGTTCGAGTTCCGCACAAAGGTGATCGGGGTCTACGACAAGGGCCACCCCGGCAGCGTAGTCGAGACACAGTCGGACCTGGTGGACGCGAGCAGCGGCAGCGGCGACGTCTACTCGCGGGTGACTACGAGCTCGTTCTATGTCGCGCAGGGGAACTGGGGGGGACCCAAGGGCCCGCCGACGGTTAGCTTCCCTCCGCCGGTAGACGAGAAGCCCGATTTGGTGCTAGAGCACCAGTCAACCAAGCAGTCGGGGCTGCTGTACCGCCTCAACGGCGACTACAACCCGCTCCACGCCACGCCCGAGCCGGGGGCGGGCATGGGCTTTGGGGGCTCCATCATGCACGGCCTCTACTCGTGGAACATGGCCTGCCACGACATCCTGAAGGAGCTGGGCGGCAGCAACCCGGCCAACCTCAGGGAGTTCCAGGCGAGGTTTGCGAGCCCGGTGGTTCCCGGCGACAAGCTCATCACCACCGTGTGGCGGACGGGCCAGAAGACGGGCGAGTACGAAGAGGTGCGGTTCACCGTTCAGGTGGCAGGGGGCAAGGTGTGCTTGACAAACGGAAGGGCGCTGATTAGAGTTGTCGCCAAGGAAAAGAAGAGCAGGTTGTGATTAACCAACGTGAGCGTGTGTTGTTTGTGTTGCCGTTCGGTGTTGTGCTCTTTTTTTGTCTAGCGAGGCGGGCCTCTGCTTTTTTGCTTTGTGTTTGCCAGCGACAAAGATACCTCTTTAATCAAACATTCAACAAACTATTAATTGTGCAACCGTGAAATTGTTTATTGAAAACCTGCATTAGTTTTATCTGTCGATAATTGCTGCTGCCTCTTGTGTTGTTGCCATTTACTATTGCAGGTCGCACAAATCCTCTCACACATTGACACAGCATGGTCACTCAACATCAAATTCTGCTGCCTGAGTCGGACTTTCCTCTCGACAACGCAACAACGATCAGCCGCCATCAACCATGACCATCATCAAGTCGCACACTCAATAACGGCCAATATAAATCTCTCTAAATAACAATCATGTCATCCACATCCTCCCCTCGAATTGGGCAGCGCGTCTCCTACGATGGAGCTCTCTGCACCGTGAGGTTCGTCGGTGAGGTCGCAGGCACCACGGGTATCTGGCTCGGGGTGGAATGGGACGACTCGGCCCGGGGCAAACATGACGGCTGCCACAAGGGCGTCCGCTACTTTACATGTAACACGAGACACCGGTCTAGATTGTCTTTTGGCTGACTGACCACCGGCCACAGGCAAATCAAAGTCCCCCACCGCTGCATCCTTTGTTCGGCCTTCGCGCCCTGCTGACCCGCCGCGGCACTTTCTGGCTGCCGTCAACCACAAGTACGCCTCCGAGTATACCCTTCCCGACGGCCGGAGGGCAGCCGAGGAGATCATCTTCTTCGGGAAGCGTGCAGAGGAGGTCGGCTTCGAGAAGATCCGCAGGAAGCAGGCCAATGTGGCCGAGCTCACCGTCGTCATCCTTGAGGACCTGCAGGTCGCGACCCCGAGGGCTGAGGATGAAGAGGAGGGCGTCATAGCGAAGACGTGCCCCAAAATCACGCAGCTTGACCTTAGCCGTAACTTGTTTGAGCGGCTTGATCCTGTGCTTGACATCTGTCGTGAGCTGCCAAACCTTCAGCATCTGAGTATCAAGTGTGTTCCCTTCCCGGTCTGTCGCAAACAGCAAACAACGCACTAACACGATCCTAGTGGAAACCGGTTCCAGGATGTCCTGGACAATCAAACCGCGGGTGTGATTGATGGTGTCAAGGAGTTGTCGCTTGAGGAGACAATGTTGAGTTGGGAAGAGGTCTGCCACATCGCCGTCAAATGCCCCATCCTGGCTGCACTTGATGCTGGTTCAAATCACCTTCATAGCCTTCCTCTTGTCAACTTTGGGACCCTTGCGTCCACTCTGACTTCAGTCAACCTCGAGATCAATGAGTTCACGACACTTGCCGACATCAGCACTCTCACAGCTCTCAGAGCTCTCCGCAACATCCACCTCAAGGGGAACAACATTTCGGCCGTTGCACCAGAAGGCTCTGAGGGTCCCATGTTCTCCGACTCTGTCCAGTATCTCGACGTTTCCTACAACAACATCCAGTCATGGACGTTTGTGGACCAGCTACCCAAGCACTTTCCGGGTCTAACAGGTTTGCGGATTGGACACAACCCATTCTACGACGCAGCCGACATCGATGCCAAGGCTTCATCCGCAGAAGAGTCTCACATGTTCACCGTGGCCCGTCTTGCCTCACTCAAGTCTCTCAACTTTAGCCAGGTCACGCCTGCGGACCGGACCAACGCCGAGATGTTCTACCTCTCTCGGATTGGAAAACAGCTCGCAGCCATGCCAGAGAATGCAGAGGCTGAAGTCCTAGTCCTCCATCCCCGTTATGCCCAACTTTGCGAGATGTATGGCGAACCGACCATCAACCGCCGGTTAGAGGTCAATCCCGCATTTCTTGAGGCCAGGTTAGTTACAGTTGGTTTCCACCTGGGCAAAGGCGAAGAGAAGGTCACACAGATCCCCAAATCATACGACATCTACGCCGTGAAAGGAGTCGCTGGAACACTCTTTGACATGTCCCCTCTCAAGATGGGGCTCGTCTGGGAGACTGGCGAGTGGGATCCAGTGGCTGGTTTTGATGACCAAGAGGGAGATAGCAGCGACGAGGAGGAAGCCGAAGAAGAGAGGGAACGAAAGGGTATAGACACGCACGCCGCGGAGGATTCTTCAGGCAGGGCAGGACGATGGGTCAAGAGAGAGGTGGAACTCAAGGACGGGCCCAGGCAGCTGGGCTACTGCGTGGACGGGTTGGATGTCAAGATCCGCGTGGAGGTTCGATAGTAGGACAAACCAGACGCGAAACTGCATGTGCACTGGCCAAGTTTGTCTGTTGCCAACCGTGAGTGCCTAGTGAAACAAGACACGCAAAATTGACAATCCAAGAGTAGTCTTCCCGTGGTATTGCTATATAAAGGCAGAGACTGCCCAAGGGTATTGCGAGTTGCCGTCTGCTAAACACATCCGCTCACTTCACATCCAAGGCTCTCTTAACCATGACTCCCAGGCCTCTATTCTTCCTGGTCAGGCCTGGCCTCGAGCAGATCACGCCCAACGGCCAGGTCCTCGTCCACCCCGGAACAGCCGTCCCTCTCATCCCCGCCGATCTACTCCCCGAGTGGCTGGATGTCATTGGAGTCCCCCGGTATCTGTCCCAAGAGCAGACGGAGGACATGATCAACCTCGGGCCCTTTCACGCCGAGACGGAGACTTACCAGCTCAAGTTTGCCTCTGTCGCAGATGACAGCGAAAAGGACCAGCTGTGCTCCGACGACGACGACGACGCCTCGGCCACTTGCCCTTCCAAGACTGAACGGAGCTCTTCTCCACCGCCTTCCGAGGCCGAAGAGCTTGAGGACAAGGCGAAGAAGCCTGCACTGGCCTTGCCGGCCCCCAAGAAGCTCAAACCCGCGCAGGGCCTCGCCTCGAGCCGGCACAACCCCCTCAACAACAGCCAGGCCCTGGAGCACACGACGACGACGTCGCCGACTCCCGTCCTGACGTCCCCGTGCCGACACTGGTGCCGCTACGGGGCGTGCAGGTGGGGACTCTCGTGCCGGTTCAAGCACGCCATGCCCACGACGCCCGAGGGTCTCGCAGAGGTTGGACTCGAGACGTTCCCGGACTGGTGGCTCCAGGCACGGGGCGTCATGCCGATGCCGCCAGAGGTGATTCGTGGTGCGGAAACGCGCAAGTTTGTCAAGAAGAGGAAGCAGAAGGTGGTGCCTCAGCGGCAGGTCAGTGATGGTGGACGGCAGGGACAGAAGATTATGAATCGGCCAGCGGTGGATGCCAATGTGATGGTGGTCAGAGAGATCAAGGAAGGACAGAGAGTGGAGGCAGCGGAAGGGATTCTAATTGAGATCTAAGTCCATGACAGCATGAGGGTGTAGCTGTGACATCAGAGTTAAGGTGAAGATGCGCATTTTCTCCTCGTCACAAGTGGACGGGAGTTGGGTGAGGTCTGCCGGAGTTGGCTCACCGGATCTACCGCCGGGAGGCCAGTTCCTTCAGCGTCGTCGTGGGATATTGTTCGTATGCTTTAGCCTAAAACTGTGGTCGGGCCCTGTGTCCTCCTATACCCAAAATACAATCGCTCATTATGAATATACATATATGGTAAATCTCACTCGCCAACTCTCCCATTATGGTCGGCGGAAGGGGTGGGCTTCTGTGTTCAACACATACTCATCCAGGTTCACCAAGTCCGGGGGTGAGAAGATGAGGTAGAAATACTTGAGGGTCTCGGATAGCCAGAAACTCTGTGTTGGTGTATCAGTATACTGCGGTCAATAACAAGCAGGGATTTACTTGCCTCCATTGAGTCGGCTTGGGCCGTCTCTGTATTAGTGACATCCTCGATGGCCGCATTGGCATGCTCGGTGGTGGTGAAGCGGACGATGGCTTGGAACATATCCCACGCCATGTCCTGCCACTGGGGATCAGCCGTGATTCGATACATGATGAAGATGCTCTCGATGGCTTCCGGCCGGAGGAGGTATCGCGGGTCCCGGGCATTCCGAAAGCCTGGTGGGATAGATTCCCGCTCGGGGACCCAGCGTTCCTTATCATAGTCGCACGGCTCGAGGGTCGGGCAGGACACGAGGTTGAATATCTCGGGCATCATGCCCGTGGGGAATGCCTTGTATGCCCATCCGCAGCCTCGGGCAAGTCGCTCTCCGATGTCGACATGCTCCTCGATGTTTAGGAGCTTGCCGCCCAGTGCAAACATGCCTCCAGCAAAGCAGGTGAGATGTTGACTCTCGGTGACCAACTCGACCTTGTCATCGTTGACGTGAACGTCACCAGAGAATAGAATATCGTCTTTCTCTGGTAGCATAGGTCGGTAGAGCAGATGCTTGATGACGGTATCCGAAGCTGCACGATACATAGACTCATAATTCGTATCCAAGCCGCCCAATAGCGCATGCATCTTTGGCAGATACTCATATAGAGAGTCGGCCAGTGCTCCGAGGGAGAAGGTGTTATCGGTTGCTTGCTCGTTCTGGAAATTAAGGCAGAGAGGCCACATTCCCGGTAATCGCGTGTCGTTCTGGACTCTCACCAGAAATTGCGTCACGCGATCCGTGGCATCGTAGAACTTGGGATCGCCGGTGAGCTGCGAGAGCTTTGTGAATTCCATCACCAGGGAGCTGGGGGACGCAGATGGGTCATGGACGCCGGCGACCTGCTTTCCGCTCCGGGCGTCTTCAAAGTTGAGCCAGAAGCCAGGCAGACGATTGGGTGTATCAAAAGCGACATAGAGCATCTCTCCGAGTTCGACGGCCTTCTTGAGTAGAACCTCCTCGCGGCTTAGTTCGTAGGCGCTGAGAAGACCTCCAAGGTGGCGGATCGTCGTCTCGAACAAGTTGACGGCGCCCTCATGAGTCTCACCCCAGTTGAGCGTGGCAGCCGCTTGAGCAGCCTCACTGAATTCCTCTTTGAGGTCCATAATCCAAAGGGTGTCTAGAGAGTCGACTAGGGTTGCCGCCCAGCCTCCAAAGTTGTCCTTTCCCATAGCAGAGATGGGCATAAGCTCATCATTCATCCATGCATACTGCTTGTATGACCTGTAGCTGCGCAGAAACTCATCACGGACGGCTTTTTGGCGGCTCCTGGTAGTTGAAGTGAGGTGGAACTTGCCCTGGTTGGCCTGGACCTGGGGCAGTTTGTGAGGCGCCTCAGTTGGTAGGGGCTTGATGGATGAAGGAGGATGGAATTGGGGCAGAGCAGACCAGTTAAAGGAGCTTGGCACAAACTCCAGGCCACTCGTCCTAGGCGCAGACAAAGACGCAGACGTAGATAGAAGGTGCCAGAGCAACAGCGCCCCGGCAAAAGCGGCGACCAGCGCTGTGTGTGGTGATAAGGATGGCTGTGAGAGCAAGATCATGGTGTAGTAGACAAGTTTGAAGTAGAAGGACTTAAGGAAAGAGAGGAATTCGACAACTCGTCGACGGGAAATGAGAGACGCTTAGGGATGGAACTATTTGGTCTCGCGCTGGGGAGGTAGTTGGGGAATTAGTATCTGCCCTGCCCTGCCCGTCCCTAGAAAGGGCCCATATGAGAAACAAGGCGCTTGTGAATTGCCGCCGACTGCATCCACTGAATGTAACTTTGGATTAAAGTCCTAGACGGTCATGACGAATTAGTAATTTGTAGGCCTTCTTCGTTCAACAACATGGATGCCATATCGTCTCCCTCATCAGATCTGGCAGTGACTGCGGGTCCAAAAAGGCGATAATGCCTGTTTATTGGTCAACTGCAAAGCAAGCCATAGTGGGTGCAGACGGGCGCTAGCAGCTCAGAGCCAATAAAGAGGCAAAGATGGGTCTTGGCAGATCCGTAGTTCCTACCGGATTTGCTGCGCGGCGGAAGTCAATACGGGATACCCCTGTTGAAACGCGGGCACGCACTCAAATTGTTGCTCGTTACCACCCAAGAACGTGGAAATTGCCTCTCTGGACAGCGAGCCGGGCGCTTATAACTCCTAGAAATACACACTCTTTATGGTATCAGTTGTGTCTTTTTTTATTTTAAGCTGCACTCGTGATCCACCGTTGAGAAAGCCAGCGGCAGGGGACGTAGGCGGCGAACCACGATGCAGGCACCTTTACGCTCTGGCAGGCCAACCCGTCTAAGAGCAGCAAGCTGGTGCGAGTCTTTGATGAGGACACTGCCAACAAGTGCAGTGAAGACGCCAGTGAGGTGGTTCAGATATATGTTAGTGCAACACCAGCAAAAGAAGAAAAGACACAGCCGGCTGAAGACCCGGAGGAAGCACTGTCATCTCCCTCCGGAGCTGTCATCAGTGGAGCAGTCGCCGGCGCCGTAGTCGGACTGGGTGTGATTGACCTAGGGATCTTCTTTCTCCTCCGTCAAAGCAAATAATGAAACTACTTCAATCAAGGTATAGTCAGTCAAATCCGCGCCGAACTATTCGGCCTGGAGCCCGCCACAAGAGATGCCTGGGTGCAAATGTTTGTAGGGTGAGGGCATCCTAGTGGCAGACTTATCTGGCCGATGCTCTACAGTGGATGACATTTTAATAATCAGCCCTGATAGATGGGATCAATTATTTCCATTGCGGGTTTATAGAACCTGGCCTTGCTCCTATCTCCATGCTCCTTGCATGACGCGGAGCTTGCCGACGGATACCGGCACACCCGTGGAGCTCGACGGCTTTATCAAACGAGGCGAGGCTGTAAACCCGACGATGATGCACATGGAGTTTACATCCAAGACCGATGGAAGAGAAGAGGGAGAAAGGATAAAATGGACGTTGATATCGTGAAGAACAGAATCATTCAGCAGCGGCATCAATTGACAATCACCTTCAGCCACCTTCTCTAACATCTTACCTTGCACTTCCAAGACCTTTACCCAGTAGTCACCTCATCCACACCAAGTCCAACATGCCTCAGATTCTTGGAAAGGAAGTCGGCGCTCTTGGCTATGGCCTCATGGGTATGGATGGCCCCAAGACACTCGACTCACACGGCATCTCAACTGACAATCTATAGGCTTCACCTGGCGTCCTACTCCTCCCCCTCTGGACCAGGCCATCGAGGCCATGCGCACTGCCCTCGAAAACGGCTGCAACGTCTGGAACGGCGCCGAGTTCTACGGCACCCCCGAGTACAACTCCATGACTCTGCTCAAGCACTACTTCACCAAGTATCCCGAGGATGCTGACAAGGTCTTCCTCGTCATCAAGGGGGGTCACAATCTCGACGACCACATGCCCAACGGCACACCCGAGGGCATCCGACGATCTCTCGACAACATCATCAGCCAGCTTGGCGGAACCAAGAAGGTTGACGCGTTTGCCTGCTCGAGGAGAGACCCCAACGTCCCCCTCGAGGTCACCTTCGGTGTGATCCAGAAGGAGTACATCGACACGGGTAAGATCGGTGGCATCTCCCTCTCCGAGTGCAGTGCCCAGACCATCTACGACGCTGTCAAGATCACCAAGATTGCTGCCGTCGAGGTTGAGTTGAGCATGTTCTCCATCGATATCCTCAGGAACGGGGTCGCCGAAGCTTGTTCTGAGCACGACATCCCGGTTCTAGCGTATGCGCCTATTGGCCGTGGTGTAAGTAAACTCAGCTTCAAGCAAACAGCTTCAGTTCTAATCACAATAGCAGATGCTCTCTGGTCGGTTCAAGGACGCCTCCGAGGTCAAGGAATTGGGCATTGTCTCCATCATGCCACGCTTCCAGCCGGAGGCTTTCCAACACAACCTCGAGCTCGTCAAGGAGGTCGAGGCTCTCGCCAAGAAGAAGGGATGCACCCCAGCCCAGCTGGCGATTGCCTGGGTGAGGGGTCTCAGCAAGCGTCATCACCTGCCTACCATCATCCCCATCCCGGGAGCCACCGCGGCGGCTCGAGTCAAGGAGAACGCCCAGTACTTTCAGCTCACTGAGGAGGAGATGCAGGCTATCCGGCCACTGGTGGACAACTTTGAGGCTGCTGGTGCCCGTTACCCCGCGGGTGTGCCCATGGAGACCTAAGAGTAGCTGGAAGGGGAATCTGTTGATGAATTAGCATGCTATCTAGGATATACCAGACAACAATTGCAAGAGATTGAATGTTTTCAGCTAGAGTTTGTCCACAGGATGCCAAATTGGCATTCAGAATTGCAGAATTCATAAAAATGAATGCCATCATGAAACGTTCAACGAGTCGCGAGAAGAGGAAAACAACTTACCAGTACAACTTCTCACCGCCGTTCAACGTGTCTGGTTGCACGGCCAGACATGAGAAGGCGATGAGCCTCCGGCTGCTGAGCGCTGCTGAGCGATGCTGAGCGGTTGGTACCTGTCTCATCTCCGATAGTTTTCGGAGTAATAAGTAGAGAGAGGAAAGTTGTTGACCTGAGGCTCAGGCGAAAAGTTGGTAAACATTCAGGTGGATCAGATGCACGTGACGTCCAACCAACCCGCCCGAGAGTGGCAGGGGTTTTGCCTGCCAACAGAGAGGAACATGAGTAAACTACAAATGTGCGAATTGATACAAGGACTCTAGACTAGTAGATGAGAGCTTTATCAATGTTAGATGGCTGCCTTCATCTATACACGAATAACACGGACCTGGTTCGGAACGGTTAACTAGACAGGCTCGACAACCTCACAGGATATAAAATCTGACGGGGTATACAATCATCTTCTCTGGTCAACTACCTGAACACAAGAAATGCGCCCACTATGCTGCCAATACTCCAACACACGCCCTTAATCCATCAACGCACCGTTCGACCCTACCGCTTCAAGTCTATTCACAAGCTTCTTCACGTTTGCCCAGTCCTCATTCTTCAAGCCCTCTTTGCCTCCCAGACCGCTAGCCACCTCAAACACTGTTAGAGATCCGTCGATGCCACCAGTGGCAAGGCGCTTTCCATCATTGGGCTCCCATGCTACCTTGTTCAGACTCTTTGAAAGCATGGTTCTACCGTCCTTTCGAGCACTGGGTGATATCCGTGACACAGGTTCCTCAGTTTCGACAGCGATATCCCAGAGCTCGAGCCAGCCGGCACCGTCTACCAAGGCAAAAACGTTGGGCTTGACAGGTGACCACTTGGCGTCGTAGACGACATCCTCGCGCACAAAATCGATCAGAGGCGAGATAGTACCATCGCCAGAGCCAATGGTCGAGGTTGCTGCAGGCGCCCGAACCTTCCAGAGCTTCACACTCCAATCCAGTGACGAAGAGATGACCAAGTCACCCAGATCCACTGGACCCCTGGCAGGATGGAAGTCGACCGACATGACGGGCGCAGTGTGTCCCTTGTAGCTGATCTTCTTGTCCACGCCGGCCTTGGCACCGGCTCGGTCGTATCGATGGCAGGGGAAGATGGTGCCCTCCTCGCTGCCGACGAGGAAGAATGTAGGATCTGTATCCGGGAAAGAAAGGCACGTCGGGCTAACATCTTCAACAGCCACCTTGGCCTGGCTGGGGTTCTTCAGCTCAAGCAACTCCTGAGGCTGGGCGAACACGTCCATGGTCCAGCCACACACGACACCATCAGTCGAGCAAGAAATGATGTTGTTGGCGTTTTGAGTACCGACGATATCGACCGAGTAGATGGGGTGAGCGTGTCCAAATCCAGTCAAGGGGGTCTTTTGAACTGGTGCCGCCTTTGCTCTTGTATCCCAGAGCAACACTTGGCCACTGTATGAGCCACCGATGATGAGGTTGTTGTGGTAAGGCGAGAACTTTGCTGTCAGGATATCCGACTGCGCTGTAAAGACGTATTCTGGGCGATCTTGCATGTGAAGGTTCCAGACTTGAACCAAGCCATCAGGTTCGTGGGGCGCCGTTGGATTCTTGGTGTAAGATGCGAGAACGAGCTCGCTAAATTTGGGCGAGAAGTCGATTCCGCTGATCATACGCTTCTTGGACCATCGATCATCAAAGAATTGAGCCACCTCCTTCACTCTATGCTTCCCGCGGCCGCCGGTGTTTCCAGTCTCTTCGTCTTCGTCCTCGACATCTTGACCTTGCAGCGCATAGTCTGTAAGGATATCGTACGTCTCTTGATCAAGGGCCCTCTCAATCACTTTGGTAGACTTTTCCAGGAAGTCGACGAATTCGTCTGACTGCGCCACAGCATCGAGTTCTTCGGTAGTAAGGTTCCTTGAAGGATAGTTCATCGACGTGCTCGAGGGCACCACGCCATCGGTCAGGAACTCCTTTGTCGCCCTTAGTTCTTCCTCCACCTCTTCCCTGATCTTCTGTCGGAGCTCCTCCTCTCGATCCCGCTCTCTCCTGCTCAGCCTCTTGCTGGGCGTCGAAGTTGCTACGGGTATATCATCGGCTTCTGAAATGAGTGACTGAGCTCTGGTTCTGTTGGGGGTCGTCCATTCCTCGGTGGTCTGAACACCTTTGCTGTATGAGAAGACCTCTTTTACGGGAGACGGTGGGCACTCGAAGACGGTGGTGAGAGGAGCAGTGGTAAGGTTCGGGGGTAGAACAAGAGGCTGAATATGGCCAGGAGAGGCGAATTCGGAAGTCTCGTTGCTGAGTTCGCCAGCGCTCAAGACGCTGTTCGGACGGCTGCCACGAGGGGCTGGAGAGGCAGCGCCTCCTGTGACGGTGGAGCCAGGTCTGCTGTCGCCCACCAAGCTGTTGATGAGCGATTCGATCTCGCGGCGATTATCTGCTCTTCCGGGAGTCGGGGATATCAACTGCGGTGAAGAGACAACATGTCAACGGGGGGTTCCAATTCCAAGGCGGTGGAGGTTTAGGGGACCAACGTCGCTAGGGGTGCCTATGCTCGAGCGACTGGCGGTCGCCTGGCTGGCCCGAAGCTCTCTCTGCCGCTTAAGCTCTGCGAGCTTTGCTTTCTTTGCTAGGATTTCATCTCGACGTTGCTGCATGGTGGAGGCTCCACGGTCCCATCGCGGGACAGGTCGATCTCTAGGAAGCTATGGGTGGC
>JAANQP010000596.1:0-37365 GCA_011320165.1 Fusarium protoensiforme | reverse complement strand
CGCTTTTATCCAGGAATCTGTCTACCAATCAGATGAACTATCACGAAGCTAGGTGGTGAAGTGTGGCAAAATTAATGGGCACTCTGTTCTTTCCTTATCTGACGTCAGCCCAAAAATTTACTCCTTCAGAGATGAGCTGGTTCGAAATCGCGTTCAGTGCGCCAGGGACGAGTATCTTGCGCGTATCACCGAAACGGATATTTGCACCCTCATCGCACCGCGACAACGCCCCTTGCCACCTGTTCCAGGAAGCGACCCGTGGAAGCTACAACGTCTGCTACTTCGTTCAGTTTGACGACGGAACACGATAGGTAGTACGCATACCTCTATCCCCATGTCTCGCATTTGGCGCAAAGGACAAGCTCGAGAGCGAGATCGCTACCATGCAGTACGTCTCGCATTGCAGCGACATGACGACATGCTGACTCTGTAGGCTAGTTGCTGAACGAACGGATATTCCTCTCCCCAAGATTTGCGCCTATAAGCTTGGTGACGGGCCGAATCTATCCTCCTCGTACCTGATCCTCGAGTATGTCGACAGGCCAAAACTATCTTATTTCGATCTCCAACCTCTGTCCGATGAGCCGCGACAACGCCTCCTCGCCTCCATCGCCGATATCTACATCCAGCTACGCACGCTGGAATTTCCCGCCGTCGGACGCCTGACCCGAGAAGGAAGAGAGTTCAAGGTCCCCAGGATGCCAACTTCTATCGCTGGAAGACCTTGCGCCATCCTGCATCCACACACGCTATTATTCAGAGCATCCCCCGAAGTCGGCCAACCTATACATTGACATGCAGCTGGACATAGTATACAATGCCTTCTTACGCAGCCGGAGCAGTGGGTCCGACCTCGAATCAGGGAGATAGGCTCTATATCACCACCATCTTTTCCGACAGTTTGCCAAAGAAGTGTGGATGGATCGTGGCCTTGACATCGGCCCTTTTGTTCTCGTCCATGGCGATTTGGAACCTTATAATTTAATCGTGGACGAGGAGGATATGCGGGTCAAGGCAGTTCTTGATTGGGAGTGGAGTTCGGTTCTTCCCCTTCAGCACTTTCTGCCCCCGCTCTGGCTCGAACCCGTCAATACCTCTCGACTTGCCTGGCCTTTCAAGTACGAATCTTGGCTTTCATCCTTTCAGAAGCTCCGACAGGCCATAGAGGACCGCGAACCTCGCCATACCCGGCTAAGCAGTGAATGGGATAATGCGAGCAATGATGGCGGCTTCCTGGTTGCTAATGCTCTGGCAAGCTGGACGGACGTCGAGTGGTTCGCCTATCGTTTTATCGGCAACACTTGCCACCAAGGCGACGATGACATTCACAATCGTGTGACACTCTTCATGGAAAAAGATTCAGCCAGGGAAGACTTGGTGGGAAAGTTGCTGGAGCTCAACGTACATTACAAAGACGATATCGCCCGGCAGTCCGATCCTGGTCAAATGGCTGCAGACGGTATCATTCTGACATCTTCATGGACGAGCCGGCTTCGCGACTATGTCTCCCACGGACTGAGACGGGTTGCCT
This sequence comes from Fusarium protoensiforme, assembly GCA_011320165.1. Lineage (NCBI taxonomy): Eukaryota > Fungi > Ascomycota > Sordariomycetes > Hypocreales > Nectriaceae > Fusarium > Fusarium protoensiforme. Next base: position 35,834 of record JAANQP010000596.1, on the reverse strand, counting down.
CCTTATCCAAGCCCATCTTCCCTTTCACAGCGGCCACGGTGGTGCTGGCCGCCTCACTCCTTTTGGTCAGGCGTGTGACCAGACGCTAATATCTCTCGTAGCCGCAGAGCTTCTTTGTTCTTTTGTTCAAACTGGCTCTTCAAGCGGTGGACGTTCTGCTTATACCCATCGAGGATATCTTCGTTGCTAAGGCTACTGGGGTCCACGTTCCGAGCTGCTTGAGCCCTTTTCGACGATGTCGACATTTGGGCCATCGCTTCGGGCGGCATCTTTTTCTCGAAGGCTTTTATTTTGTCTTCCTCGGCCTTTATCCTCCCCACCAGATTTTTCATGACATTTTCTACGGCCTCGAGATTTTCGAGTACTTGGTCCGTTATTTTTCCTAACATCTAGGTTCCTCATTAGGGCTGGCCATTGGAGAGGTCAGGGCGCGAGTCTAACATGCCTCGTATCGCTTCTGCTTTTTTCCCTTTGCCTTGGCCTTCGTAGGTAGTTGACGAGCCAGTGGCTGGTTGAAAAGGACGTAGATCCCACCTTTTGTTTTGGGCGGGGGTTCGGCATATTCGTAGAGGACTATATTGGTTGGCTATTCAGGACGGCTTGTGATCGTGACATGTTCCTGGTGGGTAGGGCCTCCGGGCTTTCGCACCATTCGCCGCGACCATCAATAGCTGCATGCGCAAGCTGTTGGCGGATGCAGGGCTGAAGGTTACTGACATCTGGCACAAAGATTCGGAGAGTGTGATTGAGGCCATGTTGGAGTAGGCAGAAGGTGGGCAGTATAGACGGGTGATGTACGTGACGTGACATTGGTATATACTCCTGAAATCCTCAACGCTTCAAAATGGACAATCCGTGCCCACTGCTGTCCCCAGCTCCCTTTCCGGGACTTGATATCGTGGTATATCTTGTCGTATGCGTCCTTCAAGCCCTCGGGCAGGTCATCAAGATACTGGAGCACATCTTGGTTTCGTCGTAGTTTGAGGAGATCATCGATGTGCAGCGCCGCCCACTGAAACCTGGTCCTGACATTAGCCCTGTACCTTGAGCACTCTTGATAACCTGGACTCACATTGCCTGGCTTTTCTTTTTGAACGTTGATACGATCTTGGTATGTGTCTGGCTGGATATTTTGGACCGAAATTGTGGGCTCCAGCGCATCCGTGAGTATGTACCGAGTCTCCTTGTTACACTCATCCAGGCCGTCAATGACGATGGTGGTCTGCGAGTATCGACTTGGCATCTTGACGGCGAGGTCCCGGCACTCCTGCACTGTGAGTTGGCTCATGGCAAACCCGGTGGATTTTCGCTCATCGTACAAGTCGACAACAAATGACATGATGATGGATTTCGTCCCCCTCATCGTCCGCGAACTCTCTGAGTGACTCCTCGAATGGACGGCATCTAGAATACCTGCTGCAGATGGGACGACGGGAGAGCTGAGGTCCTTGTTGGCCGAGCCTGGGCGATCGGCCATGCTCTTCCCGGCATCTCACCTAGCTAACACGGGCAAACAATACTTGCAGCTTCACACGGACCGTCCTGTTGTTATCGTACAAATCGCTTTCGACGGCAGTATATGTACCCCTGGCGCCATCCCTCCAGAGGCTCCTGAATCTAGCGCTGGAGAAATCTGCGCTGTGGTATATCCTTAGGAACTTGCCGTCGAAGCCAAGGCTTTCTGGTAGCACACCGGCCATGGTGTCTTGACTCGACGAGCAACATACTGGCTGGAGCACGCACCCTTCCTGAACAGTGGGAGGAAGGGAAAGCCTGCTGACCTGCCGCTAAAAGAGTCCCAAGACGCCAGAATCACCCTCCAAAGACGAATTGGGGACTTGCTAAGTACAGAAACCAACACGCTGGGAACAGACGCCGTCTTTCTCTACCCGACTGGCATGTCGGCTGTGGGCCATACTGCCGACGCCGTTCTCCGTCTCCATGGAAGTAGCGAGCAAACCTCGAGAGTTGCAGTCTTCGGGTGAGTTGACACACTCACATGTCCCTCTGTATGGGCTCAACTCACCTGCACTTCTAGTTTTCTCTACGTCGACACCTTCAAGGTCCTTAGTAAAGTCCACGGCTTTAGCTGCAAACTCTACGGCCACGCGACCCTCTCCGAGCTCGAGGAAGACCTAGCAGCGGGGATGCAGTTTGCCGCACTCTACACCGAGTTCCCCGGAAACCCACTCCTCGGCTCCGTCGACCTGGACAGACTATACAAACTCGCAAACGACTACAACTTCCTCTTCATCGTGGATGACACTGTCGCTACGTCTGTCAATGTTGACCTCATCTCATCGTGCGACTTGGCGTGTACGAGTTTGACAAAGATGTTTAGCGGCGCTTGCAACGTCATGGGCAGAAGCATTGTCCTGAACCCGCAGTCGAAGCTCTTTACCAGCATGAAGAAAGTCCTCGAGGACCTCTCCATCGATACATACTTTCCATTGGATGTGATAGTCATGGAAGAGAACAGCGCCGGCTTTGAAAAACGAGACATTGTCGCAAGCCGAAACGCAGAACCACGCATAGCAGACACGCTCAAGCAACACTCTTCGGTCGATCAAGTTTACTATCCCAAGGGCAACCCAACACAAGACACTTACGAGCGATTCAAACGGCCGGGGAGAGGGTATGGCTACCTTTTTTCAATACGCTTCAAGAGACCAGAGGCCGCCATCGCCTTCCACGATGCACCTTCCCTTTGACTGCCGCGAGAACGCACCTTCCCTTTGACTACCGCGAGTACTCAAGCCCCCACACTCTCCCGGTGATCAACGTCAATCTGCGACCTTCACCATCATCTTCTCCCATCATGTACAGAGGCATCGGCCCGGCCAGTCTGCGACATGTCGCGGGTCGTGGCTCGTATCAGCGGCCCCGGAAGTCACGACGTCCTCCTGCGTCGCTCACAAACCCCTAGTCTCAGTATCAGCGTGGCCGAGAGCAGCAGGCAACTGAGGGAGGGCGCAGTGCCAAGTATACCCAAAGACCCATGCCCCAAGATGACGAGCTCAATCAAGCCTTCGGTGATGGGCTCGTTGACGACGACGACGATTTCAGGGAGCACCATCTCCATTCAAGAGCCACAAGGTTTGCCTCGCGTTCTCTGTGCAAGGCCTTGCTAATCCGCCGCTAGTAGAAGGGCTGATCGATCTCAACACCATCGAGGATCCAGCCTCTGCTGAAGGCACCGCTGCCCTCGGGCCTGAGACAGTTGCGGACATTGACGAGCTTCGACAAGCCGCAGACTACGCTGGCCGTGACCTGGAAGTCGATGAGCTCGAGGACGATCAAGATCTCGAGAAGGAGCATTTCGAGATCCCCGTCGGTACTATTGGCGAATAGATACTTGACGAGCGTATCAGCGTTGACGCTTTGGCAAGCCTCGGTCTTGAGCAGCCCTCCAGCTTTGCCTCGACGACAACCCTTCAGGATCCTTCAACAGGTCGGGACTTGGTCGAGATTAATAATCGCTTCGTCCCTGCACCACCGCCATTCGATAGCACTCCGTCGATGCCAGCTTCAGCACCATCATCAGCATCGCTCCACGACCAAGGCAAGCTGATCCAGTTCCATCAAGACAGGCACATTCGCATCTCCCCGTTCCCCATGGCACTTGGCCTCTGGGCACACTCCAGCGGTATATATCGTTCGAACTACGCTGCCCTCCGCGATGCTCTGAATCTTCTCCGAGGCGCAGATAACCGCCCAGTCCCTCCTGCCGTCCCAGCTATCGACCCTCAAGGACCTCATCACGAAGCGCCTCCCGTTGATGAACACAAGGGAGGCACAAGTCCCGCTCCGTGTCGACAAGCTTGCCACGGAGACTGCTACCTGCAAGCGCGGCCTCCAAAAAACCAGACAGGACGGTGGCGACTGGTCGGCGACGGCGACGGCGACGGCGACAACGACGGCGACGAACCATGACCATATCTTATCGACCATGCGATCCTTCGACCCGCAGTCCCTATTCGCCGCCTTTCTTGCTTCGGACACGGCTGGGTATATGCATTTTGGCCTCGGTCACTTCGTGGATATCCCTCGCGAGCTTTGGCAAGCACCATGCTAGACACCCTCTATCCGCACGACGTCAGGAGAGAATGCGTATCTATTGTACACGGACACAAACGGGGATGTGAGACCTAGTAGGCCAATCTTCCCCGGAGGCTTCGTGTACTACTTCTGCAATATGGATGACCATCATTGCCAGGCACTCGATACCAAGCAGTACGAACAGGCACATTGCGGACGCGTGGTTGGTATTGGGAAATGGCACCGCTCGGATTCCAGAAGCCAAGATGATCTACAAGTTCATGATCCAAGATTCCGATGACGACGAGGAAGAGCTTCAGCTTATGCCGCTTATCCACTACCATCCTCTGCCGGCCAATCTCGAGATCCAGACTCACGGGCGCAAGACATTTAAGGACTGGGACCAAGCCTTCGCTAAGCGACGTGTTATATCCTGCCCTCTGTTGATGTTCATGGACGGCTTCGGACTATACTGCAACACCTATCGGACCCTCGTGGGAATACATGCGCACCCAGCGTTGGATTTCGACCAACGGATGCGCCAGGTCAACGTCTTCCCTCTCGCCTTTAGTCCGCATGGGTCAACCTTTGAGGATGTCATTAGGTCTCTTGGGCCGCTAGTGCCCCTTGACCAAGGCGTCGAGATGGAGATCCGGGGCGAGAAAGTCATCCCCTGTGTATTCACAATGTGCTTCCTCGGAGACATGCCACAGCAGAACAACTCGGGCTTCAAGGGTCCAAGAGGACTCAAGTTCTGCCGCAGTTGTTTCGTCGGCAGCGAACAGGTACTCCAGGGAGACATTCTCGACTTCGACACGGTCCAACACGGTCGGTACCACTTCCAACACCTCAAGATGCGTGATGCCATGCAGAGTCTTCAAAGAGCTGCAGACATATCAGCGTACACGACGCAATGGGGTCTCGCCGACATCGACTTACTTATCCGCGACCTAACGCCAACGCTTAACTTGATCATGACCCGTCCCGACCAAGCGCACTCCGAGTTCAAAGGCCTTACCAACCTGATGCACCAGGTGCTGCTTAAGGTCATCCTCACGAACAAGGGCAAGACAGAGTACTATTGCCTCCTCCGTATTTAGCCCTTCCCTCATGGATGGCAACGCTTGCAGAACCCCTTCCATCACCTGATACAGTATAGCTTGTCGCAACACGGACGCTGGTCAATCATTGTCCCTGGCCTGCTGAGAGACTGGCTACGGAAGGAGCACGTCGAGAAGTATTTCTGGAAGACGCTGAGTAAGTTCATCAAGTCGAACGACATTGAGTTCTCGCCCGTCGATTATATCATCAACTGCTACGCCAAGGTTGCTCAAAGCAACGCACTGGTGACGGGCCGTAAGCCAAGCACAACGTCGATTAACAATATCATCATAAAGGCTCGCAATACCTACCGAGTTTTGGCACGTACCGCCGCGATCGCGATAAAGAACAACCCTCGTGCGAAGAAGAAAGTCGACGACACAGCCGCGTCTGAGGTTGGCAGCGAGAGTATAGCGATGGACGTTGACGATGAAGGCTCTGTTGCGTCTGGATCTGCCACACCTATGCCAGGGGGCTTCCCAGGCAGTTGCGCCGGGTCACCGTCTTCGCGACAGAGCTCGCGACCAGGCTCGCGACGGAGCTCCGCGTCTGAACCTACTGCCGATACCCGGATTGGGCCACCATCAAAGCTTCCTCGTGCGAAGTACTACTAAAATAGTGCCCAACGTCCGAACATCCATCTGGGCAAACACCTGTCGCTTATGTCGGAGCGATATGGGGCCTTGGTCAACCTAAACGTACTTCCAGGAGAGAACGAGCATCGGTGCGTCTATATCCTGGGATCTATAGATAATATCGTGGTACTGATGGGGGTCCAGGGTTGCGAAGTCTGTTATCTATACCACCAACTACTCAGACGTCGAGAGGTCACTACTAATGAAGGCCAATATTCGCCAGACCACTCGATTTGCGCTGCTGAACGCGTTTAAACCCGATGTCTCCGTCCAGATGTTGTCTTATTTTGTCCTCGCTCCTATCGAGGTCGACGTATGGGTGAGGTGGTTGCGAGTAAAAACACATAGGCTTTGAAAATGGGCCATCTTTTTCTGAAATTTTGGCCACTTCTGTCCCTCTTCTTTCGCTGACATCTGGTGAGCGCTCGTAGACATGATTCAAGTCAAAAGTGCTGGTCCCAGCCCGGCCAGGGTTGATCTCTGACGGCCTTCACAGAACAAGCATGCATCCATTAGAGGCTACGCAGATGCGCGAGACAAGTCATCTCTTTTCTCCTTGCACAGTACCAAGCCCCCTCAACACATACCGTCATGAACTGATCTGACCGACAAATCGGGATGGCAGCCAGCCGTCGCTGTTAACACACTATATGCTCCCTCGCTTCAACAGGAGAGTCTTGCGAATCTCGTCCCAATTAGCCCCGAGTCTCAGGTCGCACACAGCATGACTATCGCAACTCGGCGCAATGCAGATTGATAGCACCAGCGTTCCGAAGCCAAGGGTCTTTCACTCGCCAGTTACTGTCCCCGCTCAACAGCAGCAGAACGCCTCGCAATACACAAGAACCAACGTCCCCGTCTAGATAATCATACACAATCATTCCGAGGCCCCTTATACAATCACCAATCAAGCGACAGCCTGTCAACCCCATCCACCAATGCCTGTATCACAGGCTGGTTCGTATTCTGCTCTCCACGTGTCTTGCTGGTCTGCCTCATGCGTGTCCAAAAGACAGGACAGTCCTTGCTGTCACATTGGACATCCTCCATGTGTCCTATTCCTGCGCAGCTGCGACAGAGCGACAGCACTTCCTGTAAGCGACGTTCCTCGGTCGATACACGCGTCTCAAGGGTGAGTAGCGATGCAGGGACGTTGGCTCGACAGGCTCGACACAGCGCATTGTCCTTGTTAGCGAACTTCTTGTCGCAGATGAGGCAGTGGGAGGACTTCATGTATGACTCGAGGGTTGTCTTTCGTGTCCCGAGCATAGTCGCATGGTGTCTTCGTTTTACCTTGGGCATCTCATCATACCACTGTCGGACGTTGGCGCCCACGAGGTTGAAGATGCGCTCCAGCGGCGGGATTAAGTTCTTGGAGATGTAGTACCCGGCATCGAGCCGCCAGTGCGGGTTGCTGAGAAGGTCCTCGGGCGCCACGCACCGGTCCATGAGTCGAGCACCGGGGGCGCCGGTGATGACAACGTAGGGGACCCTCTCGCCATACTGCGGTTCTGCGCGTGCATCTTGGAGCATGCGTTTGGTGCTGATCAGAGCTCCAGCAGGAGGAGGACCTTTGGCAGAGTACGTTCCCAGACGGACTTCCTTGGCGAAGCAAAAGTCCTGCACGGAAACGTTGTTGCGCATGATCTTCTGGCACTGCTTCTGGAAGTATGCCTTGACCTGGCTGAGATCTGCCGTCTCAAAGAGGAGTCGGAGAGCCTTCTCCTCGATCTTCTGCTCCGCTGGTGTGCCATCACGACGGACAGTCTCAATACCCTTGGCGTCAAACTCGGGCGTTGTCTGGTCTTTGCTCTCGTACTTGTAGCCGACGTATCGCTTCTTGGCAAGAAGGACGCAAGGGTGGTAGACCTTTTCAAACTTGAGCTTGATCGGCTGTGGGTTCATCTCGGTGATGGCCTTGGCAATCTCGTTTCCAATGTCGAACGCCTGTTCCCTTGTCCGACCCTTCATGTGTATGAACAAGCTGTCCGTGTCGCCATAGACGACCTCGGCGCCCCATTTCTCTACCGAATGGATGTAGGCGACCGCCCTCTCGAGGGTTTCCCGGCCTGTCTGCACGATGCTGTCCGCAATCTCCGAGCATGGCATGCGGCCGGAGAAAGACGCAGAGGTGTAGCCGTAGGTGACGTTGGCGAGGAGCTTGAGAGCCAGCTGCCTGTTGTTCAAGAGTTGTTGGAGTACCTTGTCGTCCTTGTCTTGCTTCATCCCGCTCTTGACCATTACTCGTGTTTCGAGAATCTCTGTGAGCATCTTGGCGAGTAGTGACTTGCGAATCTCTGTCTTTGCGAACATCATGCCGTTTGGCGCAATATTGATATAGTCCTCCAAGAGGGCAAGGAGGCCTTTCTGCCGCTTGTACTCGGTGAAGCCCATCTTGTTCATGCCTCTCCAGTTGGTGATTCGGCCCAGAAAGGTCGAGTAGCAGTAGTTGTAGGCGATCATGACACTTGGATATAGACTTTGGAAGTCGAGTACCACGAGGGGACTGTTGTAGAAAGCGCTCTGCGGTTCCATGACAAGCGGGAGACACTCGAGAGAGTTCTGACCGCCGACCTGCCTGCGGTTGGGCGAAACGAGGAGGAAGTTCTCTGGCTTCGCAATCCGGAACATGATGGACTCGACCTTGAACTGGGATCCTCGAGAAAACACGGAGAAGAAGTCCACGCCGAGGAGTCGAGCCTGTTCGCTTGTTCTGGCGATGAGCTCATTCGCCTCAAGGATCTCAATGTCGAGTCGAGTCCGGTTTTGGTAGTATCTCAACATTCGGCTGAGCTCGCGATGTTTCCTACCCTTGTACCAGTTCGTCAATGACATCCAGGAATAATGTGGTATGCGGCGGTGAAGAAGGTGCCAGACGACGTTCTCCATCGTGTATTGAAGGAGGTTCAGCTCTCCTCTCATTGCTCTCCAGACGTTGATCATGTGCCGGCCTGTGACTCTGATTGTCGAGGTGGTGTTGAATCCCCATCGGTCATTCTCCTTGCCGAATCTTCCATGGGACTCTGTCTTCATGCGAGAGAACTCATCGCAGAGGTTGTAGTCGTACTTGAGACGAGCCCTCTCAATCATGTACCCCCACGAACTGCCATGAACCTCGTATCCAGTCAAGATGTCAGGATCATGAGTTCTCACGATCTCCACCATCCGCACCATGAGGTCCAGCTCAGAAGTCTCCTCAATGACTTCAGCAGTCGTTTGGCGCCTGATACGCTCAGACAACTCACTGTCGCCGGACAGCACCAGTATGCCCGTCTGAACCGCATCGGCTGGGTTCTGGCTGCCAATGACCGTGTCGTCTGACTTGAGTGCCCAGAAGACACACTGAACTTCGTCTTCTTCGGGGTTAGGTACGAACTTGCCCCTTGTGTTGACATGAATCTCAAGGCTCATCGTGCTCATATATTGAGCCTCGTGTTCCACGCTTGTCGACATCTTCCCCTGTGTGTACTTAAAGTCATGCTTGTTCTTCGGGGTTGGGCCGTCGATCTGAGAGTGGTAGTATCTTTGGGTTTGCGGGAGATCAGAGCCTGGCTCCGCGTTCGCAGCTCTCTTCTTTTCGAGCCACCAACTCTCGACTTCGTGGTACGTTGGCGGTGGATTTGCAATCTCCCAGCCTCGCAACGAGCACTTCTTCCCTCGACGTTCAAGCTGGAGATTCATGCGTGTCTTGTCAAGGGCGCCTTGCTTGATTCCATAGTTGGCTGGCGAGGTTGCAGTTGGGTCGAACTCGGGGAGATATGGGAGCGTGTTGCCTTGCAGTCGAAACTCCTTTCCAGCATACTCGCGCATCCGACCAGGGACATCCTTCTCCTTGCTGTAATACGCGTCTTGGTAGATGGCATCAGGAACAAGGTGGTCCTTCATAGAGGAAGCTACAGAGGCGGCAGAGGGAGGGGGCGGCAGGATGAGATGAATTTGAGACCCTGAGAACTTTTCAATGGCTCGATAGATCTTAGACTCTTGACTATCATCCTCCTCTTCAAAATCAATAGATGACAGCAAGGACGAGGTCAATGTTACTTGGGATAGGCCCTTCTCAGGGCCAGGAGCAAAGGTGCTGGGGTCAAAGGTGCTAGGGTCAAAGGAAACGTGCTTGGTAAAGTGGCCATCGTCACTCTGCTGGGAGGCGGATTTCTGGCTCATTTGGCTGAGACGAAGTTTCGTATTAGGATCATTTTGGTCCTTGACAGTTGGGAAATGGAGTTTCGAGTTGGAGCCAGCAGCCTCCTTCGAAGGTGACGTCGAGGCTTTGGTTACCGATGAACGTCCTTTAAGGATTGAATGGGTTCTGAACGTAGAAGTCGAGGGTTGATTCGAGCCCGAAGGAATGGGAACCAAGTGCATCTCGTCATCATCGATGAGTGGCGGCTCGTCGAGCCTAAGTCGTTTGTTGGGCAATAAGGCTGATGTCGAGTTGAACAAGGGCCTCTTCAGCAGTATGGGTGCGTTGGGCGGCACAGTCTTCCAGGTGCGGCAAATTAAGTTTTCCTTTTCTGCCAAGTCAAGCAACTCTTTGGTCAGAGGGATGTCGGGCACTCTACCAGTCTTCAGACCACTTTGGCAGATGCCGAGCAGCGAATCCAAGGAATCATCGTCCGAATCGTCCGAATCGTCCATGTCATCAATAGTGGTGTCCCGTTTAGGCCTCACCCCTGAAGGTTGGGCCGTGGAACCTCGAGAAGCCTTGGCAGCAGCCTTCTCTATGGATACCATCATTGCAATAGCTTCCTCGCCCAAGTCGTCGGAGAAGAAGTCATCTTGAAAGTCGTCGACTTGGCGCACCTTGCGTTCGTCGACCTCAATACTGCTTGTCGGATCCTGTCTCGCTTCTTCTACACCTGATGGTAGACCCAGTGCTGGTGCGAGGGTTGAGGGGAAAAGATCTTCAACAGACTGCAGCGTGGTTCTTACTTGTTCCTCATACGGAAGGGCCTTGGCAAAGTTGTCGAAAGACAATTCGTCAGAGGTTGCACCCCTCTCGGCTAAAATAAGCTCTTGAATCTGAGCCCGATACTCGTCCTCGTGGATCCAGCCCTGCGGCTGCGAGTCTCGAACGTTGGCTGACATCGATACAAGAACCTCTGCTGGAAATGGGCTGCTCCCTGGGGCAGGGTCCTGCATCTTTCGTTTCCGTCTCTTCGTCTCGTCCTTCCACAACCCAGCCATGCTGTAAACGAGTTTCATGTCTCCAGGAATTGGGTTGGTTCGCTCCGTGAAGTTATGATGCAGTGGCCTTTCCCTGACCTTCTTCCGGTTGATTATGTCCTGGACGCAGATGTCTACTTCTATCGAGCAGTGACTGGCTCGAGGAAGTGTGGTCTCATCTGTGATGTACCCTTCAGGGATGGATCGGGTGTGCCACAAATGCGACGAGTTCGATCCCTCGTCGTATTCAGGGACAGGAGATCGGAATCGGGTACTTGAAGCGTCCAAGTAGTCACAGCCGTAAAGGTTGAAGTCGGTCATAAACTGGAGAAGGTACTGGAGATGCGCTTCGTAGGGCTGAAACTTCTGCTTCATGATGACGCCTTGCTGAAGGAGGTCGGCCAGCCTCGTCATGACAACAGGGTTGAACATGTAGATCTTCAAGAAGAAGCGGTAGCCCACATGAAAGCCGTAGAACGGAACTCCCTTGACAAGGGTGATTCTCGCCACGAAACTCGCATTGTCGCCTTTCTTGTCTCTCCGATAACTGACCGCCAATGCATGATCGATGGACAGATGAAAGCGGTAGATGTATGCACCGACTGAGAAAGAGTAAATAGCTTGTCCAAACCGAATCTTGGTGTCACTAACCTTCATCAGGAGCTAGGCCTCCCTGATATTCCACGTACAAGTATGGGAACGCGCCATGAACATGGGCACAGACTTTCTGACCTGTTTCTGTTGATCCAAAGATCCTAACGACAGGCACCTTGGGTCCTTTCGAGATCTGAGAAGGACGGACATCGTTGCGAAGCTGGGGGTCATATCGCGTCGGAGTCGCTTGGTAGTGGTCGATACAATTCAATCTGACCCGGAACAAGTCCATGATAGGTACTTGAGTCCATCAGGGGTTAGAAAAGCATAATAAAAAGACGCCAAAGCAGTTTATCACAGAAGAGATGGCTCTTTCAGGAGGCAATTCATCTGGGCTGGCACGGTCTTTGTGTAACCGACGCGCCTCGAGACCCATGTCTTCAAGCGTCGCGCGAAGTCACGTGAGGTTCGATAAGCCGCTTATCTAATACTGATGTTTTGTGCCGTTGTGGGGCGGGGTGGTACCGGGGCCGTCGGGGCCTACTCTGATGGGACGGAGCGGATGCGGATCCAAAGTCAACGACCAGCGCAGGCGCCGCGGCAACAGCGGCGGCGACCCCGACGGCGACAGGGAATCGGCCAGCGATGAAAGTGGCGACGACGACGACGACGACGAGGATGAAGAAGAACAAGCGATATAGTAGCAGGAGGAGGAGAGGAGGAGGGCGGTGCTCGACCGAAAGGTCTTCGAATTCCTCATCAGCTCAATCAAGCAGAAGGTAGCAAATGACGTTCATCGCAACCCGCTCGTACACTTCACGGCGGTGCTAGGCATTAGCGATGAGAGAACAGGGCACTCGTACAAGCGACCAGCCGGCTATACGGGGCAGCTGAAAGTAGTAATTTGAAGCTTGATGCTCAGTTGAACCTGGGATAACACCTCAGTTGCAACGTTTTCGACTTTCTCAAGGGAGCTTTTTCTGACGAGAAAGTCGTGCTCGCAGCCGTGCGATTGTCACAAGTTCATCGTCAACTGGAGATGCGTTTTCGTGAATGTTCAAATAACCAAGCTGTTTCTCAAGGCCAGAATCGTCGTCATCATCTGAAAAGCCAATGACGTGGCAAGTTTTGCTTGACTTCCAAGCTCGACGCGGGCTAGTTGGCGACATGAATTCGACTTCTTGCGTCTGAACACGATGACCATCGAAACCCCGAGATCGACCTCAAGGACGTCTGGGAGGATGAGTTAGCCCCGGCACCACCGGACCTTCGGCCTTGTTGCAGGCCAATTAAATTATTAACCACAAGCTTTATATGCACGTTCACTCGTGAAAACTCGCTGCATCCAGTCCGTGTACTCGCTTTGCATCCAGGACGCGAGACTCCTCAATGTAGCAAGAATCTTATACAGCCCGATCAAGCCTCTAGTGTCGCCCATGGCCACGTTTTCAACGATATCCTGAAGAGTGACAAGTCAGCCAGTTGCAAAATAATCACAAGTCAAACAAGAATACTCACAATTCTATCCCCTCTGTCGCATGCAAACAAAAGATACCACTCGTGCTCCATGATGAGAATCAAGGGCAACGTGATGATAGGCTCTTGGTTGGCTAGGAGCAAGGCACTCATTCGCCGATGTCAGGCCGCGACCCAGACGCCCAGCTGCAGCCTCGCCTCTTCGAGAGTGCCGATTGCTATCTTGGACTCGATGGAGATGGCGATTGGCTCGTACCTAACGGGCCCGTACACTGTCTGGTTCACTGAGCTCTGGTTGTCGGGCAGTTCGTCCACGAGTGCTTGGATTCGCGAAAAAGTAGATGGAGGGGGTCGTACTCGGATGCCCCAGTCAATCATCTTGGAACGTGTGAAGTCGTAATGGGATGAGGCCTTCATCTCGGGGACAAACAGCTTGCTAATGCGTGCATGTGTGAGAATGTCGCGAGACAAGGACTGAAACGGGGCCAAGGCTAGTTTCAGTAGGGGTCCATGGACGTCAACGTTCCAAGCTGCCTCGGAAGCCCCTTGCGCCCGGCAAGCTTCGGCGACCTGTTCGATCTCACGAAGAACGGCGAACTCGTGCAAATGATTGGAGGATGGGTCGTCATCGTCGAAGAACCAGCGTTCCCTGACACCCCTGTGTGTGGCCCTGAGTTCCTCCTCGACGGCCCGGGGCAAGAAATTTTCATGATTCGAGATGTCAATGATGCGATCATAGGTGGGCAAGATATCCTCGGAAAGTTGTGTGGTGGGATCATCGGCGATTGAGACATAGTGCACCGGCTTCTTGAGAAGCTGCAAAGTCGAACGCTTGATAGGACTCGTAGGGCGGGCGTTGGATGAGCGCGTTGAAGATGTAGGCGAGAGGCTTGGAGTTTGTCGCAGCAGAGGACAAGCCGGCAAGCTCAAGGCGCCTAGATTGTGGGGTTGTGAAGAGGCGCTAGGCGTCTTGTCGTTATCCTTGTCATCAAATGGACTGTCGTCGGTAAAGCCATGATCAAACTGGGATGTAGTGCTGATCTCGTGTCGAGGTCTCTTTGGGGATCGTTGGTGGCCTCGGGTTGGCGTCGAGGACGAAGCCGGCGGTGTAGGTATCCCGTCCCAATTGAGTCTGGGATGATAAGGGTCTGATGACGCTGTCGAGTCGTGATGCGCCGTCACGAACCCTCTGACTTCCCCGAGCTGCCAGTTGCCGACTGCTTTCGTTTGGGCTGGTTGCGCTGGACCGGCTCACACACGAAGGCGTAGGCAACCCAAGCATTGATCGCCTCGACTTTCCTCTGCACCATCTCTTGCTGGGGAATGGCGTCGTCCATATCGCTGAGGATGTCTGCCATTTGGGTGCGCTGTTGCAAGACATGCCGCACCTCTCGCTTTACCTCGGGTTCCCGGATCCCCTGCAGCTGCTTCTACAGCTCTTCTTCGTCCTTGGCGTCAAAGTGATCTTTGTAAATCATCTTGAACACCTTCCTCCGGTGCTTCTGTCTTGCTGTTCGCAGCTCTTCTCGCTTGCGAGCGTATCTTGACTAGTCTTCCTTTGGCGCTGATGATATACGGCCGTACTTCTCTTCGAGGTCGGCTTTCATCTTCTTCACATCCTCCTCAAGACGTCGCACGTCGCTGCTGGGGCTGATAGCACACATCAATTCGTCAGAGACCACCTCCGGTGCATTCTCATCTCGACGCAAGCCCATGTGGTTGAAAATGGCGAGGTAGGGGGTCGCGGTACCTCGACTGAGGAAGGCGTCCTGAACGACAGCATTGCAGTTGGCGTTGTGATAAGCCTCTTGGTAGATTGTGCTGTTCGGGCGGTGACGAAGTCCTTGGTCCCGAACCGATTGGCGATAGTTTTCTGGCGCCGCGTCAGAACGTGCATAGACAAGAGAAGACAAGCAAACTTGCCATCAACGCAATTAGCGAACCCTCTCCGGTAGGCGTGCTCTGTCAAGCGCTCCAGAAGACCCATTGCAACCCCCAACCGTATGGAGTGACTGTCGAAGGTCGCAGCTGTTAACGGCTCATTGGACTTGGTGCCTAGGTCGTCAAGAGTCCTCCGAAACACTGGCCGATGCAACCACTCCCGCTTCCATTTGATTTTAATCGAAGGCTGGTTGAGCTTGGTGCTGAAGAATGGCTCTGCTCTCGTCTGATAACCCTGAGCGTCAATGACACCCTCGGCCAGCGCCTTGGCAAGAACGTGAGATACCGGACAAAGAGCGGGAATGTCCTCTTCAATAAAGGCAAACCATGTCGGCACGATCTTCTTGTTCTCGCCCTTGTGCCAACGAAGCAGAACCTGCATGGTGAGGCGGTCACGCCCCCCATTGCGCTCGGGATCGCGGAGGGTCCAGAAATCGATATCCTCCCAGCAGAGAACCTTCAACTTGGGATTATCCCACCTCTCGTCCAGACCACCACACACCCAACACTCCTTAAGTCGACGCCGCACACATTCGTCCGTGTTGTTTTCCACGTCGGTGTACGCGTCCGTGTCCTCAGCAGCCGTCTTCAAGATTTGTCGAGGCTTGGGGGTTTGGCATAAACCAGCGCGTGCTTTCGGCAGCCGGTGTACATGGCAAAGTGGCGGAGAGTAGCGTCGTCGAGTCAGTCCAACCCGATATGGAAATGAGACGTATCGTGTACCCAGAGGAAATGGATATGATAGATGAAGAAATCAGGGCCCATGGTAGGCTTGGCCTTGGGCTCTCGTCTCAACTTCCATTTCGGTGTGATGAGAATCTTGGCATATTGGCGGAGATGGTCCCTGAGGTTGTCGTCCCACGGCTCGGCCGTGTACTTCTTGTACAGTCCCCCGAGTCTCCTTGTATACACTCGTATTGAGTTCTCCGAGTTGATGGTGCGTCCGTTCCGGCGGAGATCAGAGTCCCGCATGAGATATCGAATGAAGGACTCGCCGAGGCCTTTTTTGTCAAAGGTCAGAGTCTTCAGCAGAGCCTTCCAATCCGCCCGTCTGCCCATCCTTTCGCAGAAGCTGAGCCATCGCCGCTGCAGGCGATAAAGGCTGACTTTGTGGTTGTCAGAGTGATTGGGAGGTAGAGGTCGTCGAGCATTGCCACGCGCCCAGCTGTTTTCGAGTTCTTGGGGGCGCCATAGCTCTAGCTCTAGCTCTAGGGTCTCATCTTCCCGAAGCTGGCGCTGGTACTGCTCAATTCTCGCTTTATCGAGCTCCATTGGATTGGCCCAGGGAGCAGTGGTAGCGCGTATACTTCGGTGGGTGGATTTTGACAGTATATGTTTCTGAAAGACACTGTGAGAGCCATGTGAGACCGCGTCGTTGAACCAAATCGCTGGGCGGAAAAGAGGATAGAGTACATATTGCAGTACATCGCCAGCAACTTGCTGGAATGGCTGAATTTTAAATGCTTCTGTGAACCCGTTACAGGCAGCGCTTTCTCGTCATCCAGGCTCATGGTCATCCTCATGCGATAGCGAGGGCGCGGGCGCATCTCGGTGTTGTCGCTGAGTTCACAGTACTGTGCGAGATACCTGTGGTGTCTTCAAGCGTCGCGAAGTCACGTGGGGTGCGATAAGCCGCTTATCTAACACTGATGCTTTCAAGTTCCATCACGACCAAGCTTTGCCGCCTGGACAAGCCTCTGTGTATCTGGGTCTCTCGTGATCCATCCTTTTTGTATTCTCTTTTGAAGTTACTGAAGAACATTCTCCTGGCCTTCATCAACCCATTCAATGCCCCAGCCACAGTCGCAGTCGAATCCGCCAGCTGGCGCCGGCGCCGCTTCGAAAGAAGAAAACATCTACATCCCATCCTTCATCAGTAAACGACCGTTCTACGCCGGCGAAGAAGGCGACGACAATGACTACCTCAAGCATCAGCGTCGCGAAGAGAAGAACGAGAAGTCAACATGGTACGACCGCGGCAGGAAGGCTGGCCCAGCCGCCACCAAGTATCGCAAAGGCGCGTGCGAAAACTGCGGCGCGATGACACACAAGAAGAAGGACTGCTTGAGCCGGCCTCGGGCGAAGGGCGCAAAGTGGACGGGAAAAGATATCCAGGCCGATGAGATGATTCAGGATGTCAAGATGGGCTGGGACGCCAAGCGCGATCGCTGGAACGGCTACGATGCGAAGGAATATCGCAACGTGGTGGAGGACTACAACCAGATGGAGGAACTGCGGAAGAAGGCTATAGCAGGTGCTGATGGCGAGGAAGAAAACGACGACGGCGATAAGTACGCCGAGGAAAACGACATGAGCAAACACCAGAGTACAGCAACCCGACAACTGCGATTACGAGAAGACACGGCTAAATACCTGTTGAATCTCGATCTGGAATCCGCCAAATATGACCCCAAGACACGAGCATTGGTCGACGGAGGCGCGACAGCCGATAAGGCGGCTGAAATGTTTGCGGAGGAGGGATTCATGCGATCTTCAGGCGATGCTGGCGCTTTTGAGAATGCACAGCGATACGCATGGGAGGCGCAAGAAACGTCTGGCGACACCAGCCAACATTTGCAGGCAAACCCGACGGCGGGAGAGTTCTACCGAAAGAAGGAGCAGGAAGAGGCAGAGGCGAAGCGCGCAGATCGAGAGAAGGCTTTGCTGGACAAGTACGGAGGGGAGCAAAAGGCAATGCCAGCTGCTCTCCGCAACATCGCGGTTACCGAGTCCGAGACATTTGTCGAGTACGACGAGGCTGGTCTGATCAAGGGCGCACCGAAGAAGAAGGCCAAGTCCAAGTATGCCGAGGACGTCTTCATCAACAACCACACCTCAGCCTGGGGCAGCTGGTGGTCCAACTTCAAGTGGGGTTACGCGTGCTGTCACTCTTTCATCAAGAACAGTTACTGCACAGGAGAGGAGGGCAAAGAGGCTTGGGAGGCTGCTGAACGGCAACGTACTGGTGCCAACCTGGTTGAGGATGAAGAGGATAAGGAGGAGCCTGCCAACGAGGATGGAGACAAGGAGGCTGAAGAGTCGAAGCCGAAGAAACGGACAAGAGAAGAGATGATGAACGGAGTGACAGAGGAGGAGATGGACGAGTACAGGCGGAAACGGACAGTTGCGGCTGATCCCATGGCAAAGCTCTTGGGCAAGGATCAACTTTTGACATAGCGATAGTGTCACGTAGCATTAATTTACAGTTGAGCAATCACACACTTGCCTTCTACAAGTGGCACAATCACGTCAGGAAAGGCGAAGCATGACAAAGTGTCGTGGAATAGGGCATGATCCATGAGATTCATTTACACAGATGAGGAGAGACACCGGAAGTTTTTGTTTGTCGTTATCCGGTGAAATCATTCCATTTTTATCCTCTGGCCAACGCCGCAAGCTATGAAGAGAATCCCCTTCCCGTGAGTGGTATCCTATCACCCAGAGCCCTAGACATGAGGGAGAACCGTGTTTGCATGTTTTGGTGCATTTACTCGTCATCCTCCTCCTCCTCGCCGTCCTCACCCTCGGCGGACTTGGCCTTCTTTCTGCGGACACGGCCAGGACGGCCGCCGCCGAAGGGCGAGGTGAGAGCGAAGTCAATGTGCTTCTGGGAGTCGAGACGGACGATGAACGAGGGGACGTTGACGATCTGCTTGCCGACTCGGATGTGGCGCTGGCGGATCAGGACACGGGCGTGGTGGATGGACTTGGCCAGACCAAGCTTCCAGACGCAGGTCTGGAGGCGGCGCTCCAGGAAATCCTCGATCTTGAGAGCCAGGACGTAATCCAGCTTCATGCGGGACTCGTCGAGGACACCGACGCGGACGAGACGGCGAATGAGGGCATTGCCTTCGAAGAGACGCTTGGGGTCCTTCTCGTCGAGGGTAAGAAGCTGACTGTGAGCTGGTTAGAGTGTGTCTTTTCGATGCGCGCAAGGCGCCGGGTCGGTTCGAACATACCGGGCAGCACGACGGATCTTGGACAGAGTCAAACCGACTCGCCAGACCTCACGCTTGTTGCGCAAGCCATACTCGCCGACGAGCTTCAACTCAGAGTCCCTGTTGTTTCATCGCGTCAGTTTACTTTCACAATCGACTTAAACAGAGACAAGCTCGTGTTCAGTGGCCGGTGATACTGACAGTCGAGCAGACTCGAAGGGTCTGCGAGGGACACGGGAGGTCTTCGAATGGGCGCGGGGAGGCATCCTGAAAGACTTTGTTAATTGATGCTCGTGGTGATGTTGGAATGTTGCCGTCGGTGACACTCACTTGACTGGCTCCTGGGTGTTTGGCTGGAGTTGAACTTTTGCACACACGAGGTCAAAAAATCGCTACTTGTGTGGAGGGAAATTTGGCTCGAGTTGCAGGTCACGTGCGCAAATTCGAGAACCCTAACAGGGTGGGGTTTGTGCGGTGGTAAAATGGGGAGCCGCCCTTGCCCTACCGGTGTGGAAAAAAAATTCGGATAATCTCAGGTCCCGCTCCCACAAGCCGTCTTCGTGAAATCCACAACACCAAGCAAAGGTTGTTCACCATCTCTTTCGCCAACCCACGACTACTAACCCCAACCCTCCAGCGTTCGGCAGATAACGATTCGAGATGGGTCACTCCTACGGAAAGAGAGCGGGCACCCGCGTACGTTTGCTCGCGATTTCGAACTTGGAAGGCGTTGAACACTGAAACTGACGATTTTGCAGTATGCCTTCAGCCGGGACTTCCGCAAGAAGGGCATGATCGCCCTGAACACCTATCTCCGACAGTACCGGTGAGTTCGAGCACGGATCGCACGAGCAGCAGCGACAGAAACTGATCGATTGGGCAGTGTTGGTGATATCGTCGACGTCAAGGCGAACGGTGCCGTCCAGAAGGGGTAAGCAACGCCCTCCCCTCCATGCGACAAATACTCGAATTGCGAGATTGAGCGCTGGGAAAACTTGTGTGTGTGTGTGCGATGGAGCAGGAGGGCTGACAACCGAGTACAGTATGCCCTTCAAGGTGTACCACGGCAAGACTGGTGTCATCTACAACGTCACCAAGTCCGCTGTTGGCATCATTGTCTACAAGAAGGTCAAGCACCGATACCTCGAGAAGCGAATCAACATCCGAATCGAGCACATCCAGCCCTCGCGATCCCGTGAGGACTTCCTCAAGCGGGTGAAGGCCAACGCCGAGGCCAAGAAGCAGGCCAAGGCCGACGGTGTCGCCGTCTCTGTCAAGCGCCAGCCCCTCGGCCCCCGAGACGCCCGAACAGTCTCCCTCACCGACAACCCCCCCGAGACCCTCACTCCTCTCCCCTACGAGACTACGATCTAAAAAGGATTCTGCTGGGGTTGGGTGGTGCTTGCTTCTTTTTGCTTGGGGTATTGCGTCCGGATGGGAAAGAACTCTGCATGGCAAGGGCTTGCATTTTGATGTCGATAGGGAATGAGACTAAAAATGACATCGTTTGAAAGCATGCCAAAGTCTGTATTTGAAGATACCTCTGGTGAAGTGCGTCTGACCCATGTGTGGGTTGGTCATTGACTTGACGCATCAATGAAGAACCCGGCTTCGAACAAGTTGGCCTGTGTGACTGGTCTATGTTGTGTTGCTGCTCCAGTGCTTGAACTGCATCTGGAACTCCTTGTTGGAAGGCCTTTGATTCCTTCGAATGGCTCCCATCTCCTTTCCTTTTTGACGCCAACCATCACCGCCGCTATCCACGATGAGTTGCAAGTCCACACTCATGGCCTGACTGAATGGGTCATGAACCCCTTTGATGACGCATCACTCGCTGGACACAAGTCATTGTTTTCCACCGCATGAACCTACTTCCATATGTTTTAGTATTGTTTCAATTTGTCTGGGCGGTCGAGGGATATAGGGTAAAGAGGAACTTGTACGGTCCCCCAGAGCCGGATACCCAGATCATCACACTGATTTCCACCACCAATTACTTGCTGCGTGCTTTCTTTCCCGAGGCTGTTGTGCACATTCAATACCTTTCTGGACCGTGGTTAGGTTTTACCCCGAGATCCTCCATTGAAAAAAGCGTCTACGGACAATCATTTCATCACAACCAGCGCGATTGAGAGCGTGGCCCGCAAGCAGCTCAAGACACCCTCCGAGGATCCCTGCACCGTCACCTTTCATGCAGCAGGCCTCTTCAACAAGGCCTACCTGGTTCACACAGCCGGACGCTCATTCATCATACGCGTCACCTTGCCCGTCTACCCTCGTCACAAAACACGCGCATGCGGCCTGCCTCACGTTTCGACTCGTGAGTTCAAGCATGTAGTGACCCAGCAGCGTTCAGCGTTCAGCGTTCAACGTAGTTGCGGATGAGTTGATGGACATGGGTTGAAAGGGTACTGGTGGCAGCACGCCAGCGTCGTTCGACTTGGGGTTCGAGATTGACGGGCGGGTCACAGGCGATGATTGTTCATTCCTCGCAGGTACTACGACGCCGTTAGTTGTTAGTAATCCTGTGCTGAGGCTGGAGAATGGCGAGTACGTTGCGTTTCCTCTTCGTGCTGGGGCATGGCATCAGCCGTGTCACTCTGGATGCTGGCACCACCGCGAGATGTCTGCGGAACCAAAAGCTTCCGTTCACATTTGGCTTTCACACTTTCTGGTGTAGCCTGTGCCACTCGCGCGGCAACCTCTTCTTGAGACGAGGCCGGAAGCCCTTTGAGATCGGAGATTGCTTGCTGATACTTGGACTTGTCTGGGGCATTGCGCTTTATCCCTGACGAGTATTCAACGAGAAAAGATGAAAACCGCGAAGGAGACCCCGGAGCAAAGTGAGGCATCAACGGTACGTGGAGCAAGAATAGTAGTGTAATAGATACGAATAGGCAGACCCCATTCACTCCTTCTCTGCATAGCTGTGTTTCTCTCACTCAAAGACAATACCCTTTTCCATCAAGCTTCCATGAGCAGCCTGCGCATGGACTAGAGCCATTAGTTCGCCAAAAGTCTGCTCCATTTCCTTGTCCACATGGAGCCGTTGATGAAGAAATGTATCGAAGCCGCCAGTACTGTACTTCTTATCATGCTTCAGGCGGAAGTGGTTCGTTTTGCAGAGAATGGACATGGTTTGGAGGTCAGCTGTGCAGGGAGCACTATTAGCACCTAATGCTGCACCTGACTAAAATGAGGGTGCGGTTTGTTCGGAGGACAACTTTGCAAGGGATGTTACATACCGTACTGTGCTGTGATTTTTAGTAAGTGTGGGCCCATGAGACGGGGGCAGACGCTATACTGATCCTATCTCTCGAGGAGGAGGCTCAAGACTCGGTGGCTGTTGTTCACAATAGCCGTGGTCAGAGGGGTCTGTCCCGCAGTAGAGATCGCATTGATGTTCGCATTGTACTCCAGAAGGACTTGGGCGAATTCAACATTGTTGGTTCGTGCAGCATGGATGAGGGGGGTCCGTCCGTCTACGCCACACTTGTTGAGATTGAGTCAGTGCTAGAAGGAAACAAGGCAGGCAAAAGACTATCGGGACCTACAGCATCGACATTGGCTCCATATTCGAGCAAGGCCTTGATGAGAAGGGGATCGTTGGCGTTGCGAGCCGCGCAATTGAGAGGGCTCCCGATCTTGTAGCCGCCCGGGATGGTGGGATCTGGGTCGGCGCCGGCGGCAAGGAGAATACGAGCACAAATAGTGCGGTTTCGGTCTGCAGCATATGACAGAGGGCCAGAATGCTGACGGTCCATAATGTTGGGGTTCGCGTTGAAGTGCAGAAGCGTGGTGACAGCCTCATCGTCGCCGCGTGCTGCTGCCCAGAGAAGGGCTGTGCGTCCCATTGCATCCTGATCGTTGACAGATCCAGGATGCCCTTGAAGTTCCTGCAGGAGGTCTCTGCCCGAGATGCCAAGGATAATCCTGTGCAAGAGAGGCAGGTTTTGTTCTTCCAACCAGTCTTCGCGACGACTGATGCGGGTGAGGGCATCAGCAGCCCCTCGTCCAAGGCCGCCTTGCAAAAGTAGATCGGAGGCTTTGTTGCGAGGACTGTTATCGCTCAAAGCCTTTGGCCTGCTCCTTGATTAGTACTAGACGAGACAAGGGAGGGAGGGTGTAAAGTCATCGAGAAGGTACCTATAGTCGGCGTCTGCCCCTTGGTCGAACAAGAAGCGACATGTTTCCCACTGTTGTGAGTAAACGGCCCACTAAAAGAGAGCAGATACAGTGTCAGCATAGAGGACCTGACTTCATTTTGGAGGATATGTGTAGTGCCATGGATAGAGAGAATTAGACTTACGCGGAGTAAGGAGTATCCACGTGTGTCACTGACGTCAATAGGAGACGCCAGCCCTTGGGCGAAGAGCGCTTTGAGGGCGTCAATGTTGCCGTTGATGGTGTAGTTGACCGCGGGCGCCGAGTCGGGTACATGACGATAGGTCCGCAGTTGCAAGGATGGGCCGGTGGCGGCCTGATATGTTGCCTCAAGTCGGAAGATTTTGGACCAAAAGATGTTGGCGGGGAACCAGAACTCGGCCTGGACCTTGGGGGCACCTGTCTGCTTGCAGGCTTGATGGCTGCATTCGGGAGTGACGGCAGGTATGCCGGAGTAGTCGACGAAGAGCTGGCCGAGAAGGCGGCTCAGGATGGCGGGTGTCTGGGAGCGGCGTGTATCGTGACACTTACAAGGGCATCCTCGATCGCACCAGGCTTGGCTGCTTTGGACGCCGACGCGAACAGTCTCGATTTGTTGCTGTGAGTCGGACCGTTGCGGCTGAGATGTGCCTTCGTTTGCAGTTGCTTCTCGGGCACGCAATCTGGTGACATTTGGATGTAGTCGCGGCAGGCGAGGGCTGTTGTCATTCATTCTTGACAGTGTGAGGGAGATCTGCTCGGTGATGTAGGACTTTAGACCTTGATGATGATGATGATGGTTGTTGATGAGAGCCTGGAGTTCGGTGTGTTAAGTCGAGTTTGTTGCCGATGGCTCGTTGAGCTGAATATATCTAGGTAGGTGCAGACGAAGAACAAGCCGTCAGCGAGGTCGGGGACACAAGGTGAAGGGAAGGTGCATGCGAGTACAGCAGGTGTGGAGGAGGAACGTGTGAGACCCGGTGATTTGGAGGAGGGGGGCGTTCAACAAAGAATACCTCCAGCGAGGAATGCGTTGTCTATTTATACCAACAGGTATTCGAGGTACTGGGTTCAAATAGTGTATTGTGCAGTCCTGAATCTGCCCCTCTTGAAATTAGTTTTGGGCTTATTTTCTCTTGCCTAATGCCTGTTTGACAACTTTGACCTTGTTGGCAATGATCAAGTCAACGCCTGCTCCAGCCTGAATCTGCGTAGCAAAGTCAGCGTGGTAGGACGCAAACACAGGTCTCAGAGAATCGCTCACCTCTACGCAGCCAACATCATCATCCAGAGGCCCGTACGTGGCGGTGTAAAGCCCTTGCTTTCGTACAAACTCGACCAAGCCGGGACTTGCAACGAACGGCTCTGACGCCATGGCCACTCCAGCGAGGCTGAATCTGTGCGCGAAACGTACGGCGGTCTGTAGACTCGTCGCTCTCATATCCCCTGTCGGCCAGTTTGACGAGTCGTTCAGAAAGAGGATGGGGTATAACTGCTGCTTCACTGCGAGCACAATGCAAATCTCCGGGCTGAACGATGAGAAGATGACTCGGCGACGGGGCCCTGCGTGCGCATATGTGACAGAGAGGATCGTGTTAAGGAAGTGATTAACTTCGAACGCGAACTGCGTCGCGAGCTAGGAAGAACACGAGGGCGGTCACGCTCATCCCATGGCAGTCTTCTGGGCAGATTGTTGTCCGCTCTCGAGGCTGACTGTGCATCGCTGATTGCCGTGAACTGATGATTTTTTCATGTTAGTAATAAGGAGTTGGTGAGGCATGCAAACCCACCTGCTTGAAGGTAAGTGTGTGCATGGGTATATCGGAGCCCTTCTCGGCTACGAGGAAGTCGTGGTAGATGACAGGGATATTGTCTTTGGTCAACTGGACATCTACAAGAAGCGTTAGAGAAAGGGGTCGCAGATTGGTCGCCTGGTCTTACCAAATTCAACAACGTCAGCCCCGTGGTTGATGGCGGTTCGGAATGACTAGTTGGATGGTCAGAAAGAGTGATGGTTGTTGGGAAGTTAAGGTTCTCGTAATACCTGAATCGTGTTCTCTCCAACTTGTAAGCAGGACAAGTCGCCGTTTTGTCCATTTCCTGCTCACTCGGATCAGCATGCTTCTCTCAGGTGATCGGAAGCCCTTACCGCGATGGCCGCCGAGAGTCGGCGAGGACTCTAGTACCAGAATTTGGGGATCCCTCGGCGGGCGTTGCGCCCGGTTGAATGGACGGGCGACAACAAATGTGAAAACCACAGTTCCGACATGACCATGTTTATCACTGACAAGAGGTATGGTGAAGTCTCTGATCAGACTCTCATGGTTGGCTCCCAGACCTTTCTTCAGACTGTCAAGGAGTGCGACGGCTGTTCCAATGGGGTTTTCCTCCAGCGAACTGGTGATCTTGAAGACAATGGCTGCGCTGTCTGGATCCCTAGTTGTGAAGCGCCAGGGCCGGTCAGAGGTTTCCGAGATAACTGGCAGAGAGACTACGTGTTCTTGGCTGCCGTCTCCGACAAGGGAGATACTAAGATCAAGGTACGTGTCGGGTATCTGAACTGGTGATATGTGCATTCTGTATGGTGTGATATCGACCTTGGTTGCCCTCTTGAATAGGTCTAGAGTCCCTAGGTGGATGAAGATGACCGAGTCGGTCGACGAGTGCCGTGGTAGAATGGTTGTGCTACCAAGTTGATTCCCAGGCTTGGGAGGTAGGGCGGGTGAGCCACGTGCTTTGATGGTGTTTATCATTTTGACGTGACCTCTATACGCAGCATGGTCCTTGCCGAGCCATCCTTGCCGATCGGGGATGCCAGGGTCAGCACCTGCTTGAAGAAGTGCTTCGACCATATCAGCATGTCCCTGTAAGCAGGCGGTAATGAGTGGCGTCCACCCTCTGGCACTGTCCCGGGCGTTGACGTCCACTTCAAGCGCCACGAGGCCTTTGACCAAAACTGAGAGTCCATGTTCTGAAGCCAAATGCAGGATAGTCTTGCCGGATCTGCCAACAAACCGGGAGCCCCAACCCTCTTGGATCAGTCGCATGGCAATGTCCGTGAACTCGGACGAAATGGCCGTAGCGAGAATGTCCGACTCCTCGACCTGATCCGGTCCATCTGAGAGAACTTGGGACCTATGCTCCGAAAGTAGAAGTTCAACCACAGCTGCATGGCCATACCGAACGGCGTAGTCCAACGGCTTCTGACCGAAGACATCCGCGCAGATACGAAGTTGCTCCGGGGAAGTCTCCAAAGCTGGATCTCGGACGGTGGCTATGATTTCTTGGCAGACTCCATCAAGGCCTAGACGAGCTGCATAATGAAGAGGTAGACAGCCTAAACTGTCCTGGCTTTGCAGGAGGGAGAGTTGGCTTGGGTGGAGGAGCTTCAGCACCTGGTGGAAGGCATTGGCTGCAGAATGACTGTCCAGATGTGGCTGAGAGCGGGCGAGCTGTTTTATGATCTGATGCAGATAGTCATCATACCTGGGGGCGACTGTCTCACCCGGGCTGGACCGAAGACGAGATAAAAGAATACTCCGGCACCTAGAAGATTGATGAATGGTGGTGACTTGGACTAGTCGGGCAAGGACTGATTGTCTCTCCGGGGAGGGATTTGGGTATCGACGATTCAAAGCCGCCTCTAGGTGTATGGCATCATCCTCACGCAGGCACTGGATGGCTTCGGGTGGAAAGTGATGCATTCCATAATGCTCGAGAAGCAATGACCGTGATGGCGTGCCTGCCTCTTCGCGTTCCATGGCTTCTCGCACGAATTGCAGGGTAGCGTTCAACTGGGGGAGCCATGGACGATCGGAAGAGGATTGGCCATGGTGGACAAGCCTTGGAAAGGGGCCAATGTCAGAGAGCTCTTCCGAGCTGTACATGACGGCGGCCTTGTCGAGGATGCGAGAGAGAGCATTGTGGTTGACCTTGACATAGTAGTGACATTGGGCGACGTCGTCGGCACACTCCAACAGCGAGGTTTGTAGGTCTTCTAGCTCCAACGTGGAGACGCCGCGATACTGGGGTGGTTCTGTAGCGCCAATTTTGATGCCCCAATGCTCATTCAGAGCCTCGATTCGGGTCTCTATGTTGCGGCCTTGTGTAGAAAGGAAGTTGTCGACAATGTCAATTTCAAGGCGGATAGCTTCTTTGAGATCTGATGACGGGCTCAAGGAGTCAGTATCTCGAACAGGGGGATACCATACATGGAGATGCTGTACCGACCTATGAGTGTTGGCTTGGTGTTGATAAGAGCCTTCAGGCGAGAATAGTCAATGTAGGATTCCGTCCAAACGGGGACTCGCCAGCGGTGCAAGTTTCTGCCGAATCTCATGCTTTCTGGAGCGGATTACTCTCCCAGGCATAAAGATATGGAGCATAGGGCTGTTTTTTTGTTCCGAACAAGAGGAAAAGGGAATGGGATATAGGATACACAGAAGCTCGTCGCTGGAGGGCCAGCGCATGCGTTTTCTTTGTCCTCCCGGTTTTCTTTGTTCCTCCCGGTCTTCTGTGGAAGAATCACAAGTGCCGAGACCCAACTTCCCCATCGCCTACCGTCGGTAGGCATGGCAACCTGCATTGGTACCATCAATTGAGGAGTTAATATGGCCGAGGCCGTTGGCCTGATTGCGTCGGTGCTGGCCCTGACCAAGATGGCTCACGGTGTCTGTAAAGGGCCTCGAGACCTACATGAACTGCCAGGGGAGCTACCAGGCAGACTAGCCACTCTCAGTAACGAGGTAGACGACGCCAAGATGGTGCTCGTCCACCTATCCAGATGTCTCAAGGAGCAGGAGCAGCACATTCCAAATGCCAACGACGACGATAATAATCTCGACTCGGACATCCACACTGAGGTGGCCGTCCATATCGCCAAGCTTCAGGGGCATCTGAGCGACCTAGACTCGATTGTTAGAGGGGCCTCCCCTACTCCTCATACGCAAACTTCGTCACGAAACCACCGCTGGCTGGACCGTATTGTCCCAACTGCTGCAGTAGCCATGCGGGGTCTCTTTTCGGGTGCTTGAGGATGTGGTCGTCGGCCGCGACAAACACAGAGGCGACATTAGCGAGGATGCGTCCTAGCTGAACACCATTCCCACCCTGATGGGGGGTACCCAGGAATAGAATGCCAGATGTCGAGAGCTTGATAGACCCGGCCAATCTGGCGATGCGCATAGAATATTGAACTTGAACGATACGACCGACAGAGGTGCAAATGTGCGGGCTTTCATAACCGAGGGGAGCCTCGATGGAGGACTCATGATGGCAACACACTCCAACATCCCGAAGGGTACTCGAGAGTTGAGTTTCGGAATGGGATTCTCTGCTGGTCTTAGTGCGGCCAATGGGCCGTAGACAGGCTCAACCAACCCATGAGCGACTGTCGAGAGCTATGCCAGGAACAGGCAAATAGCTGTGATACGAGAATTGGGGCAAGCACTGCACTTGACACGCACTCTCTTGGTGACTTGATTGCTCGACCATTGGTGCTTGCCGAACGTGACAAGCTCAGTAAAGTTGGGTTTAATAGCAACCATGACACTTGCTTCTTGGTTGAGATGGAGTATCGCCAGAGAACACGTACCTGATTGTAATGGCACTGGGTAATGTTTCAGGCACATGACCTCCCGCATGACCGGCCATGATCTATCACTATTGAAGCATTACCACGGTTCCGTAAGATGTCTCGGATCTGTCCAATCCTCGGGAATAGTCACGTGACGACACACACCGTCCTCTGCGGTGAAAAGGATAAGGGCATGATGCAGATGTGCAATCTGGATAACCGGGATTTTAGCTCGAGACATTGTAACGCATAAAATTAGCGGGCGCACCGTCTTGTACCAAAACCCCGATAAGTTCAACACCACACCTCTTCTCTCACCGCCTTCCCCCGCAGCTGTTGAAGTCATCGTGATGCCGATCCTCGAGCTGTAGTGTTGTTGCTTCTTGACCCTTAAAATGAGCCCTAAGAGACACTAGGATTGCCAAGATGATTCTGCGTTCCCGGCTCCCACTGCGAAATTTAGTGGCACGCATAGAGTCACCGCCTGAAGCTCCCACGGTGCCGTCTAGCTAGCCGTCAAGGTCAGCGTCTGCTATAAGCGAGGGATCTTAAGATGGAGGGGATCACTAACCTAGGGAGACCTCTAGTAACCCTAGAAGCTGGCGTTGGTCTGAGGACCAAGAGCTGTATCTTCTAGAGAGCCTGCTGGAAGCTCGTCGCCAAGGGATGCTAAGGGTGAAGAAGGAAGCGTCCTATAAGGCGTTGCTCGATGAGGTTATTCCCGACTTTCAAAAGCTATGGCCAGATGTGTGTTGGGGGAAGAAGATGATGTTGATGAAGCTGGAACGGATCAAGACCTATTGGCGTGCCTTCAAAGATGTCGAAAGCTATTCCGGAACGTCCTATACTCATAAGACTAGTCTGTTCGCGATGAGTGAGGCGGATGAGGATCTCTGCCACTAGAGATACACCCATATAGGGGATAAGATCATCACGGAAGGATTACTTATCTCTGATACCATCAACTTCGAGGAATACGACGAGATCTTCTCAGATGATAAGCCCGTAGGCCGGTAAGTTTACCCACCCGGGGATCGTGCGTATTGGCGAAGAGCCCGGGGCAGGCCAAGGCGGATAGAGACTGTGGAGGAAGCGGCGGCGAGCTAAGACGTGATAGAGGAGGAAGCGGCGAATGAAGCCGAAGATGAGGAGCGAGCGGCGGCGAGAGATGACCCTATCTTAGTGGAATCATCATAGGATACACAGGATAGTCAGCAGTCACTTCTAACATCGCGAGATCAGTCCCGTGAGGCGGGAAACTCACCTAGTCGCCGCTCAGTGGTCTCATCACCTCCGCAGCCTCGTCGGCGTGCTCCGGCTCGCTCTAGCTCTCGTCCTAGGAGCGAGCTTTCTCCTAATAACCCCTCTGTTGATCGTCGGAAGAAGAGGAAGCGTGAGGATCGGGAGGATCACGGCGGCATGCCCTGGGGAGAGATAAAGGAGGTTCTGATGCACCAGGAGACTCGGAGAACCCACAACGTGGTTTCTTGTGCCCGCCTAGTCGGCTCGCAGGATATTGAGAAGGCCATCGCCAACTATGAGGAGGTTATGAAGGATATAGAGCTCTCGCTGATGATCCGGGTGATCTGCTGGTTCCAGGAAGACCCGGGAAATGCTGTGGTGTGGAATGCGTTAGGTTTAATTGCTGCGAAGGAGGCTTGGATTGAGAGGAAGATTGGGCCCGCAGCCGAGCCTCGTGAGTAGCCTTGTAATAGTCTGTATCTTTGATATCAACCTATGTAATCAGATTGGCCCAAAAGCTGCTTTTCATATACAAATTATGGCCATTTTTAACGCCGCCTTACCGACCTTGATATCTTCATCATGGCCCTTGACTTTAGGCCTCTCTTTTTTTCTGCCGCCGCCGCCTTCACCGCCCCCGCATTCATAGTTGCAACTCCTTCCTTCTCACTCTCCGGCTTCCTCACCTTCATCTTCAATATCGCCAACAGCCTCACGCCCTCGCCGCCCTCTCACGCGTTCCTTAAGTCCGTGTTGAGCCCATATCCACGTAGCGATATGCTCTCGCATACGCTTGCCAGTCTGATAAGGCATAATAGAGTCGGCTCGAGCTCTGGCTGCGTCCATAATGTCCCTTTCTTCTTCTGTGAGTGCCTCCTCTAGCAGTCTCCTCTCCTCAGTAGGTTCTCTCCCTTGGTTCAAGATGAAGTTATATATGCCCGCTGTGGCATATATAATAAGCTGCTGACTATCAAAATCGTACTTAGGAGGGCACCTACGTAGGACTGCGAACTTCCTCTTCCACATTCTAAAAGCTCGCTCGACTACTTGCCGTAGCCTCGCGTGGCCTAAGTTGAAGACTTCCTCCTCGCAGTCCGGCAATGTTCCTCGGTCTCGGAAGTCTTTTAGGTGGTATATATGTCTTGTGAATGGCGTCAAGATACCGCACCTCAAGGGAAATCCTATATCAGCGAGGTAGAAGCGTCCCCTCGGCAAGAGAAGCTTCCCTGACCCTGCCTGTGTGAGCGCGATCCGGAGCAGTGCGGAGTCGTGAATCGAGCCTTCGGCACCTGCGAGCATATATACGAACTGGCCTTCGAGGTTGACTGCGGCTAGTATATTCTGAGAGACTTGGCTCTTTCTCGACCACTACCTTCCTTAGTGCTTAAGGGCGATAAAGGCACGTACGTGAGTCCTATCTATTGCCCCTATGGCGCCGTTGAATTGTATGGAATTACTGTCTAATTCCACATCAGGAGAGAGCTCCCTTGCCGTCGGCTGTACGACGAAGCAGTTGTGTAGCTCTAGTAGCGGTCCGATGATCTCATAGAATACCCTCGAGACTATGCTTTGGTTAACGGCGAAGATAGCTGCCGTGTTCCTCTGCATAGCGCTAAAGGCGAAGATCCAGAGGATGATCAAGACCTTCTGCTCTAGATACATCTCCTGACTATCGCCAGCAGTGGTGTTGTTCCGAAGCCACTCGCAGAGGGCAAAGAACATAGCCTTTGGCATGCGGAATAGGTCGCTGAAGACTAGCTCCGGTGCCTCGAGCACCCACCTTAGGTGAGCTCTCGCGAGCTGCGGGTTAGTGGTTGAGTATGTGCCCTGCGTGATAGGATCACTGTGATCTCTCGGGCGAGGTGCCTTTCTGTTCCACTCGTCAAGAAGGGTAAGTATCCTGATCAGCCTCTCTAAATCCATGCTGATATCATCCTTAATTAGAAGCTTCACGAGAAACTCTTCCTCTGTGCACTCAGCATCATCCGAGCGCTCCTCGGCAGTGTATCTCGACCTCCTCGCCCTCTCACGCCTCCTCGCACCTTCCTCCACATTATCAACTTCATCAGACAGCGAGAGGGCGTTATCTGACTGCCCGTGGGAGCCGGGTTCATCCATCTTCGTCGATATACATCTGTGAATAGCTTCACTTTGACGAGTTGATGTCTCCTGTTTGACGGCCGTTAGCAGCTTTCTTTAGCACTCCAAGGATAACGGCAGAATACTATCACCACCGCCTCATACGGCAAAGAAGGCGAGCTCCGGGGCCCTGGCCTAGCGTGATATATGTGGCGACGTTTATTTTCCCCAGGTATGTAATTTGGACGGATGACGCTCATACCCACAGCGGCTATAGCTGACAATTTGAGCCAAGCGTGTCTTGGCATTCATTTATGCAGAAATCGATTGTCTTCGTTATCCTTGGATTGCACATCTGCATCAGTCCCTAAGACTCCCCCCCTGGCTTCATTTCAACAATCCCCTGCTATCACTACAATAATAGCAGAAACGGTAAGACGTCCGCGTTTCAAAGTCTAGAGCGGTTTCTTACATGAGGACCAGGCGTTTCAATTCAAGATTGGATCTCACAACGTCATCGGATAGCGACCGTTGGTGGCTCTCGAGCCATGGTCTTGTCTAATGTCGGCGGAATCACAATGGTGGACGAGAGCATGCCGCCTATCGAAGAAGGCCTACTACGTGAGCAACTCCCGACTTGAGGACGTCTACCATGAGGATGCCAGCCTGAAAAACATTCTCTATTGCTCTGGGAAATTTGTTGTATTGGACTTTGAGCTTGCAAAAGTCCGTATGGGCAGTCTCCAGGAGATGACAGAAGAGGTCGATATGCAGATCGACGACGTGGTCTACTACTACAGGAAACGACAACGGGCTATTGGAAAACACTTCTCAAGTCCTGAAATCTGCAAGGGGGGTGGGTCTGGCCAAATGGAATTCGCTGGTTGGGAGTATTACTTGTAAATCAATTTGATAAAGTAGCTATATGTAGGTCACGGTCGCGGACCATGCCGAGGATGGTTTCGCGGACGAGTTTCGGCGCGCTGGGGCACGAGCCGGACTCGAGGTGGTGAACAACACCAGTGGCGGAGGTGTAGTTCCGCGTGCAAAAGCAAAAGGCCCCGGTGAGTGAGTCTTGGAGTTGAGGTGCTGCACATACACATGTCAGCATACCATACACTCAGTAGATCAACAAGAGCCAAGACTCACCATCCACAGCTCGTTTTCATTCCGAAACTGCTCATCACAGGCTTTGCAATAAGCCTTCCCCTTCCTCTTTGTCAACTGGGCCGGCCTCAAGCTTGTGGTGTCTAGCCAGCAGCTCTTGGGTGTTCCCTCCTTTGATCCTACTTCCTATTCTTAGCCTTTGCCCGAGAAGTCCTCGCCATCGGTGTGTCATTCTGATCGCCCCGTCCTGGGCGGCCTCTCTTTGCAGTCTTCGTTTGCGCAGACCTCGGCTGTCCCCTCTGCGGCTCTGCCGGAACGTTGGCAGCCTCCTTCGCTGCAATTCTCGCTGCGATTCTAGGGCTGCGGCGAAGTGGAATGGAAGTAGCTCCGGCTCTTTCCGCTTCGGTTCTCTTGCCCGCAGACACTGCCCTTTCGAGTGTAGCACCCTTTGTGACAACATTCCTGGAGTTTCGAGTGTTGTACCTCGACCGTCTCGGAGGCTGCTCGTCGGCGACGGTGTCGGGCTCGCGTCTGCGCCTAGATGGACGAGGGCGGGAGGGTGTATTGCGGCGTTCCGAGGACGGCGAATCCGCTTCGGTGCCCCTAGAGGCTCCAGATGGTCCGCCATCGGTGCCATCGTTGGCAACTTCGTGAGTTGGCACCGGGGCGAAGAGGATTAGGTATCGTGTTAGGGTAGGTTGTGTGTCATGGGCGGTATCGCTCGGCCGCCTGCTAGAGGGATCAGAAGCGGTATGAGGAGCTTCCTCAACCCCTTCTTCCTCATCCTCAGACTCAGGCATGGGCTCTTCATGCTTCCACGTTTCTCCCGGCTGGTCGTCCCACTCGGGGTGCCAGACCCCATCATTGATCCAGTTGTTCTTTATGCTTTCGAAGGCCACGGCATAACGGTCTATGACGCTACCGGGTGCTGTGTGGTCCATCTCGTCTTGGATCCAGTCATACTCCTTGCACATCTGATACAGGAATTGGGGGTAGGGGCGAGATGCGTCACGAAGGACACCGGTGGGTATCGGAATGGGGTATTGTGTCCATTCTCCTTCATGATTCTGGATATACCTGATAGGCCGCGGCCTACGAAGCTTTAGCCGTTTCGGTGGGTGAAAACCGAATAAGGGAGGTTGTGCCTGCTCTGGTTCTGGTTCTGGTTCTGGTTCTGGTTCCGATTCCGATTCCGATTCCGATTCCGGGTCAGGTTTCTCGTGACCCCAACGAACGCCTGGCCGGGATTCAGACGCGCCAGGGGCATGGTCGCCACGGAAAGGACCTTCAGATAGCCATGTCTCCGTTATTGGCTTACTGTTCTCGGGCCAGGCTGGGCCCCAGTCGGCCCCCCAGATGCGTTGCTCTACCCAACGGCGTCGAACATTGTTCTCGGAGTTGGCCTTCAGATCTAGAGACATATCCCACGAAAGCGTCTGTCTTCGACCATAGCGCGCCTCTGACATCTGATGCGCGAGCCGCTCGCGCTCACGTTGAGCCTGGCTCCTGAACTGGTATATCGGCGTTGACTTGTAGTGAGCGATCCTTCGTAGATGTCGCCGATACATCCTGTTAACAAAGGGAGGAGGCTCGGTAGTTTCGCCCGGTTCTGAATACGGCGGAGGGGGTTGGTCATAGAGTCGATCTCTCTGGTGAGCGAGCTGTTGAAGGTCATCTCGTAATCGTTCGTGCGCTTCGACGACCTGCGACTGCGATAGCGGCGGGATGGGTCGCTGACTGGTGTTTAAACCGAGGTCCATCGATCCGAGCATGGTGAAGCATACCAACTTGGGAACTGGAGCTGCGTTGGGTATTAAAGAAAAGGAAAGTAACCTTCGCAGAGCCGCTGGGACGCGGAAGGCCTTTGTTTTATAAAGGCACTTACATGACGCACGCGCGCCAATTAGCTGACAGGGGTACAAGGCGGAGGCGGGGTTAATAACAGGGATACAAGGCCAAGGCGGGGTTAGCGACAAAGGAATATACGATCCATGGCAACCTAGTCGACTCAAATGTTATCGTGTAGTTTCCCCCCCTGTTGGGTGGTGGTTGCCTAAACAAAGCCCGTTATCGCGCCCCACCCAGCTGGGACGCAGAAGGCCTTTGTTTTGCAAAGGCACTTACATGACGCACGCGCGCTAATTGGCTGACAGGGATACAAGGCGGGGGCGGGGTTGATGACAGGGATACAAGGCGGAGGCGGGCGACAAAGGAATACACGATCCATGGCAACCTAGTCGACTCTTTCCCCCCTGTTGGGTGGTTGTCTAAATAAAGCCCGTTATCGCGCCCCACCCAGCTGAGATGCGGCAGTCACAAGCCTTCCTTCCATCTGTGGTGAAGCGACCACAAGAGAAGAGCCCACCTAGCGCAGCGCCTACCAACCAACAAACCCGCGCTGACAAACACTTAAATTCTCCTCTAATTATTCAGGCCAAGGCCGATACAGCAAAGACAGGGCGGTTGCCTCAAGTCTCGCCTGCCCAGCTTTGACCTGTGAACGAGATGTTGAACCGCTGGCTGCCTGTTCGCGTCAGGAAGCAAGAGAGCTCTCCTCATGAGGGCCTCTGCCTACATATTTTTTAACCTCTGCTTCCTTCATCTTCCCTTCTCTCCCTAAACATCGAGTGTCATTCGTTGATGGCCCATTTTCATCGACTTTTGGTGCCTTGTGGACTAAAAAGGACCGGAAATCATCTCCTGTGCTCCTTCTCTCCCTAAACATCATCTCTCCTTCTTCCTCACTCATCATTACCTCCTCCCTCACCCATCATCCCCCCGTCCCTCACTCATCATACC
>JAANQP010000594.1:0-30526 GCA_011320165.1 Fusarium protoensiforme | reverse complement strand
CGTTGGTCTCGACACCATCCTCAACCAGAAGCGCTGGAACAGCAGCAACGACGAGAAGAAGAAGCTTTACTGCGTCTACGTTGCCGTCGGCCAGAAGCGATCCACCGTTGCCCAGCTCGTCCAGACTCTTGAGGAGAACGACGCCATGAAGTACTCCATCGTCGTTGCTGCCACCGCCTCCGAGGCCGCTCCTCTTCAGTACCTCGCTCCCTTCACTGGTATGTACCTTGCTTTAAAGTCGCTTCTGCCCTTTGTTTTGATTTTTCGATCGTCCAGTGGACGCTCCTTCCCTTGAATATAGATACTCCTGCCATGTGGGTCATCCGCGAGCTCCATGTCTTGGACTCTGGAACCATCATTTCTCAACACCACAACAACTATTCTTAAGCTTTATAACAACGCCAAAACAAGATATTAACTGTTTTACTAGGTGCGTCGATTGGAGAGTGGTTCCGAGACAATGGCAAGCACTCTCTCGTCATCTACGACGATCTTTCCAAGCAGGCCGTCGCCTACCGACAGATGTCTCTGCTTCTCCGACGTCCCCCTGGACGTGAGGCTTACCCCGGTGACGTTTTCTACCTGCACTCTCGTCTCCTCGAGCGTGCTGCCAAGATGAACGACAAGCTCGGTGGTGGTTCCATGACTGCCCTTCCCGTCATTGAGACCCAGGGTGGTGATGTGTCTGCCTACATTCCCACCAACGTCATTTCCATCACTGACGGCCAGATCTTCCTGGAGTCTGAGCTGTTCTACAAGGGTGTCCGTCCCGCCATCAACGTCGGT
The DNA here is from genome assembly GCA_011320165.1 of Fusarium protoensiforme. Taxonomy (NCBI): domain Eukaryota; kingdom Fungi; phylum Ascomycota; class Sordariomycetes; order Hypocreales; family Nectriaceae; genus Fusarium; species Fusarium protoensiforme. Next base: position 29,740 of record JAANQP010000594.1, on the reverse strand, counting down.
CTTTCCGTCTCGCGTGTCGGCTCCTCTGCCCAGCTCAAGGCCATGAAGCAGGTCGCTGGTTCCCTGAAGCTTTTCTTGGCCCAGTACCGTGAGGTCGCTGCTTTCGCCCAGTTCGGTTCTGATCTTGATGCCGCCACCAAGCAGACCCTGAACCGTGGTGAGCGTGTAAGTTAATCTGCTCGACTCTTGAGAAACAGATGCTAATCACTCTACAGCTGACCGAGCTCCTCAAGCAGAAGCAGTACTCTCCCATGGCCGTCAACGAGATGGTTCCCCTCATCTTCGCCGGTGTCAACGGTTACCTTGACACCGTGCCCGTCGGCAAGATCCTCCAGTGGGAGTCTGACTTCCTTGCCCACCTCAAGACCAATGAGACCGACCTCATTGCCACCATTGACAAGGAGGGTGCCCTGTCCAAGGAGACCGAGGCCAAGCTCCGTGACGTTGTCCAGAACTTCGTCAAGAGCTTCCTGGGTTAAATATAATCAAAAGCATCTTGCGCGGAGAAGAACGGGGGCTTTTGGGGATGTCGCTATCTATACCGAATAACTGTAGTCGTGTTTTCTCTCTTGAGGCGGAGGGAATAGTCGAGGGGTCGCGCCTGATCGGAGCGGCGGGTTGAGTTGAGGGAGATTCGCCCGTCGTATTGCCACTTGTAAAATAGAGCACAAAACTCAATGAACGCCCTCGATTCCTTTTGTTCCAACTTTTCTAAATACTGTTCCTGTCGCCTATTCCCAAGTGAGACTGGCGTTGAAGCTGTCGGTTGAGATATTGCAGTAGCGGTGCTTGTGTTGTGTGGGGGAGCGATCTCGGACCCGGGCAAAGGTGTGGTCATGTCCTCCTAAGGATGATTATGATCAAGATCTAATAAAAATGTGTAAATGAGATTTATGAGATCATCAGAATATCGTCCCTTTTTATGGTATTTTAGTACTTTTTATATGAATATATTTATCATCAAGTTATAAATTTGCAGGAGTTAAATCTATCTATCTGTCAAGGTGTTGCAGTAGCGGTCTTCTCCCCTTCTTCAACGACTGGACTTGTTCCGCTTCTCTCGCTCAAGGAGCGTCCACAAGGCGCTTTCATGATATGACAACAGAGCAACTCGAAGCATACGCTCCATGCATGCAGCAAGTAAGCAACACGCCAAGGAACAAAATGACCATCCACAGCAAGCGCCACGAGGATCGAGAGCCCATTGAATGCCAGCTTCATGATATCGCTTCGCTTCATCCAAGACGGCCCTCGGGAAGCATTTGGCCTAGAGAAGAAAAGAGACTCGCCGCTGGTGGCAAGTCCAAAGCCATATCTGCGGAGACTCTGCGAGCGACGAGATTAGCCAGCAAGAACAAGCAAGGCCCCTTCATCTCATTGAGCACTGCAAGTGCAAGATGGACACCAAGCCAAATTGTACATGGGCTCCTGGTATGATCGCGGCGCCCTTATACCTCGCTTTGTCCTTTTATGATATTCTTTTCTATTAATTTGGATTTTTTTTTATATAAACCTATCCTAGACTCATAATAACCCTTGAGAGGAGTTAGACGTGCTCTGCCGTTCTAGTGTCTAGCTTGACGCAGGGTAGTTCTTGACGCTTATGGGAGCTTGGTGAAGCTCTCGCAACAGTGACATCATGAATTGTCAGGTCGTTAAAAACAGGCTCATCATGGATTGATCTTGAGACATGATCAATTTGCCCATTGATGAAATGAAGTATAAATTGACTGCCTTGCAAGTCTAGATGGTGCTCATCCTCTGATCCGACTGCAACCATCCCAATTGGATCTTTCCCCCACCTTCGTTAACGAACGACTCCAACTTGACCTCTCTCCAACACAAATCACCGACTTCTAGATCCTGCAATGTCGACCGAGGACCTCAACATGTCTGCCGCTACGAAAAACGTCCTGGCCAAGGTGCGGCGCATCATCCCACCGATGCTGGAGACATTCCACAAGGGTTCGTGCTTTGACGGGCAAGCCGGCGTGGACTGACTGACCGACCTGAGCAGGCCAGCTGGGCCGAGTGGCCGTCATAGGAGGTAGCGAGAACTATACGGGTGCGCCGTACTTTTCAGCAATGGCGAGCGCAAGACTAGGATGCGACATGGCGAGTAGCAAGTCCTCAACTCTGGTATCTACAACTTGGCTAACCAATGCTCCTCCTCGCAGTCCCACGTCATCTGCACACCCGCAGCAGCGACCGTCATCAAGTCGTACTCGCCGAACCTCATGGTCCATCCTCTGATGCGTCAGAGCCCGGCCCCGAACCCGAACCAGGACCCGACGACCCGGGATACGTCCAAGGACCCAGACTCTGACCCAGAGCACATATCGGCGCAGATCATCGACCTACTCCCGCGGCTGCACGTCCTCGTCGTCGGGCCCGGCCTCGGCCGCGATCCATTGATGCATGCTACCGTAGCACGCGTCATCCGCGCGGCGCGCAATCGAGGTACACCCGTCGTGCTGGATGCCGATGCTCTGATACTGGTGCAGAAGGACCCGGGCCTGGTGAGAGGTTACGACGGCGCGGTGCTGACGCCCAACGTCGTCGAGTTTTCCAAGCTGTGCGAGGCGCTCAAGGTTGACGTCGGCGAGGATGCGAGCGAGACGGCGCGGGTCGAGGCTCTAGCCAAGGCGCTCGAGGGCGTTACGGTTATTCAGAAGGGCGCCAAGGACTACATCTCCAACGGCGAGACGACCCTTACAGTCGATCTCCAGGGTGGCAGAAAGAGAAGTGGTGGACAGGGAGATACCCTGACAGGGTCCATTGCAACCTTCTTAGGGTGGAGGAAAGCATACCTCGACCGTCTTTGGGATGTAGGCCAGGATGCTCTTGGGGAGCATGAACTGGTTGGGCTGGCAACTTTTGGTGGTGCCGCCATTACAAGAGTAGGTCGATTTCCTTTTCTTTGTTGTCAGCACCGTATTGAAGAAACGCATGCTCACCGTCAATAGGAGTGCTCTCGTCTAGCCTTTGCTAAGAAGGGCCGCAGTCTTCAGGCCAGTGACTTGACTGAAGAGGTGCACGTTGCATTCCTCAACATCTTTGGGGAAGAAGACGAGGAGGCAGACTCGTCGAGACTATAGACACACGCATGGAGGAGCTACAAAGAAAGACACGATAAGCAAACATGTCACAGGCTATCTTTGATTTGTCCAAGGCCCAACGCAACGGCTTGCTCTTTGATGTGATGTGACGACGAATGGTGGCAGCTGACCAACAACAAAGAGAGAGCAAGCAGCCAACTCTCTCTGTTGGCACTTGGCTAGACGACGCCATCTTCTTGACGCCGTTTCCATGCGACAAGGCTCGGCAGATGGACCGGTAGGCTTCACATCTACAACCTATGCCGTACATGTTGTAAAAGATTCCTCGCTCGGAAAGGGCGGTACCTGGAAGAAATCAGAAACGAGGCAAACGGGGGCACCCTTGAAGATCAGCAAAGCCCTATGGCATGCACGAGCCCGCAAGTCCTAGACTGCTCGCAACATGTCTGGGTGTGATGCGCTAAAAGAGAACAAAGAGGCTTTCCAGCGGCTCCATCCATCGAGGAAAACGTAATCGGCATTTGCCCTCAATGCGATTCTGTGCTCAAAAGCCCATCGCAGGTAGGGCTTGAAGAGAAGCCGTTGGTTGGCATGCATATACGGGGTCCCCATGCAAGATAGAAAAAACCTTGAGAGAAAAAACCGCAACTCTCGCAGAAGGGGAGGCCAGTCAGAATGGCAGACGAGCCGTGATGACATGATGCGTACAGAGCATGCCTCTGCAGTCTCTTCTGCAAAGACCATCAGTGGCGCTTCGGGTTCCTGCGGCGGTGATGCTGCAGACCAATCGTCTCGACTACCGTGCCGCTGCGCGACAACAACAACAAGAGACAAGGAAGGACCTGCACCTTGTATGCGAGGCATTGCGTATCCCAATCAACCTGGTGGCGGAGAGAGAGAACAAGAAGAGACCACACTACGGATGCCCATACATACACTCCGCGTGGCCATGCGCAGGGCATACAGCAACAAGCATGGGCATGGATGGACATGGCAAGGGCGTGGTCGTTGCCGTTGCAGCCTCCGCCTCGCGTGGTCCATATCGCGTGGCCAACGCAACGGCGGCTGGCTTGGCGCGTGGCTTGCAAGCAATAATCAACGGGGGCTGGTCGACGGTGGAGATTGTTGGGTCCAGCCGATGACTGTCCATGCGAGGGATCAAGACTGGACAAGATACCCTACGTCGGACGGCCGTCGACAATTCTCGAAGCATGTGCATGAAGCAAGGGGATCGCCGGCAAACCATCTGTCTCTGAACAAGGGCGAGACTTGTTGAGCTTCATGCAGATATCAACTTCCGTCCTGCCTGCTCCCTGCTGCCGTTGACGAGACATGCTGGATCATCTGCAGACGAGAATTTTTTCCCACGAGGCGAATCTGAACACATGGACCCTCGCCTCGACAGAAACAACTTCCTCCTTCTCCAACCAGCTCCCTTCTCCTTCTGCACTTCGCCCTGCCCAATGCAGTCCATGACGTTCTCAAATCTGATATATATTGACCCTGTCTGGCACTCTCCGCTTCGAATGCAGCTGCGCTGACAAGGGTCAACTCGCTCCCGAGGCCAGATCTTGGCTCCTCGAACCGATCTTACCCTCTGACCTGTGATCGATTCAGTGCCCGTTCGGATGTTGATCGTCCTCATGCTGATGGGGAAGCCTGTCGCAAGATCCGGCACAATGTCTTTGAGTTGCAGACAACCCCCGTCGTGCCCGTCAGACACAAGACCACCAATGAGGCACGCCAGAGAGCGAACGAGGTAGCGGTATTCAGCAAGACAGAGCTGAAAGCAGTTGCTAGGATGGTGTCACTCCTGCGGACTGCCGTAGGGGCCGCCAAATCTGGTTTGTCTGAAGGTGAACACAAAATAGCAGACTCAATGTGACGCAGCCTCAAGGTGAGAGATATTGAGACTGGTCCTGTCTTCTCGGTCAGTCTTCCCTCGGTCGCGGGACAAGCCCTTGTTGCGGACAATCTCTTCAGCAGTGACCGGCCCAACAAGTGCTCCGTACGCAGCACCAAGTCCTTTTCGCGTCCATCGCCCCCCTGCGATATGTCAAGCGAAGCTGGTACCGACGGCTGGGGCAATATATGCGTCTGTTCGCAGATGGCAGCTCCCCTTTGACCCATTGAAACCAGCATCTCGGCTCGGCCTGCTGTACTGACCATGAGCGCATTACGTGCACTCATTTCCCTGCCACTGTAGCTGAACATTCTCGTGGAAGGCATAGGGAGATGGCGTTTGCTATGTCTTGTGCTCAAGTTCCACGGCAGGCAGCGGCGAGCCTCTGAATGAGTTTGACAACCGGGAGGAGATGTCAAGTTCCATGGGGCGCATCCTCGGTGTGACAAGGCGCCAGGTCGGCGAGGATGGAGAGTAGCATTCTCATTCAGCCAAAGGGAAGGTAACCGAAGCCACCTGACGGCCTCGAGACAGAGGAGAAAGATATTGCAATGCTGGTTGGTCAAGGGTAACAGGCAGTGCCATGACTGGTGGCTGCTCAACAATACCCAAATACAACCGGTTCCCCAGTTCGAATGTGACGTGAAATTTCAATTTGACTGCTTGAGATGTCGTTGCAACAACAAGCCCAATACCACTCGGCAAAGGCCTTTCCCTGGTGGGCGGAACTAGTCAAGATCAAAGGTAGGGACGACCAAAAAGGGAACAAGATGGCCACTCTGATGGATGCTGTGCATGTCGCGTCTCCCCTTCCTTGTCGCCACTCGTGGACGAGCAATGCGTAAGCAGCAAGTCCTAGAGTGAGACAACGAGCATTTCCTTTCCCAGCTGGAGGGCGTCTTTTTTTCTTCTTCTTGTGCGTGTGAGCGATTCAGTGCTCGTACGACTAAAAAAGCAAGGGGGAATTCTGTCAGTAAACGACCCGACACGAGATGTCATCGGTGGGACCGCCAACTTCTCGCCCATCAACCGAGATCCCTGATTGATCAGGACCAACTTTCGGAAGCCTGGAAGAGACAGAAGGCAAGGTTGATGTTATGTGAGATCTGACTGCGGATCTGACAGAGAAACGTGTGAACCTTGACGCCAGAGACCAACAACAACTTGGCTCGAGAAATGTGCCCTCTTCAGCCGAACCTGAAAAATGCCCTGGTCAACTCGACGGCTAATGACTCCTCATCTGCTGCGTGCCGATGACCTTGGGAGAGAGACTCGGAGCATGCCGCCAGGAGCAAAACTCATGACTGCTGCATTCCCTCCTGCATCATGAGCTGAGAATACCTGCACAAGTCTCGTTATGTCGGCAGCTGCAATATACAGTCTGGAGGCCAGTAGACGGGAAGAGGGCATGGATGGATGGTGATGCCCGCGCAAGTCGAGAGGGAAAATGCCTGGACCTGGGTCAAGGTGAGCAGTGGGCGAGCGGGGGAGTCCCATGCACTCTGCCACCTAGGAGAGCCAATGAACAGAGATGAGAGGGACAAAAGAAGCAATATGCTCCCCACCCTCCAAGGGTCTAGTGGAGGGAAGAGACCGGGGCTAAGGGGACTTGTTACGAAAGCCCACATCCATCCCATCCCATGCTGGCCAACACCGCGAGTCGTGATGGAGGAGAAAATGTGCTTTTGCGCGTAAGCATCAACCGACGGGCCATGCCCCGTGAACCGCCTCGGTGCGGTACAGTAACTATTCATAACCTCAGTGAGGCGGGAGTCGTCTCGGGCTCATTGGCCCATCTGTTCCACTGACTCGGACCCGTGTTTCAATCCACTTCAGCATCGGATATCCGTACCATGAAACGTACAACAGGAGAGTCGGGAAGAGCAAGAGGTAATCAGACAATAGCCAGTTTGTCTTGTTTTCCGGGAGTTGTGCTCGTATAACATCCAGAACAAGGACTGTGCCGTCATCACCGAGATTGATACCGGGCAATACTCGGCTTCACTGCAGATGCAGCGATTGGAGAGTCTGAGGGTCAGATGGAGCTTCTCACTTTCAGTCTTGATACCAAGTTCGCCGCCCACAGGTTGACAGGCTGCCTTCCCCGGGCTACATATCTGACGGGACGCTCCTTCAAGTCGCCATCGGATACTAGAAGTCCTCCTTGAGACACGGGCCGAAGGTGCGTGCGCGATCATGGCGCTTCGATACGTGACGGTTCGCAGGAGATGGTGGCAAGCAAGCCGTCATCTGCCTGTGTGTACAGTAGGGACTGTAGCTAAAGCTTCGGGTGGTGCCTGTGCGCCCGGGACGCTGGGACGGCCGGGTTGAGTGAGGCAAAGGCGAGTTTGACATGACGAACCAGCAAATGATGGCCATCCCATCATCCTCTTGGCTGCATGAACGCGGCTGCTTGTCTAGCACGAGGCGAGGGGCGAAGTCCCTGATTTCGTGGACTCGACGTTGTGACTGGTATCTTCCAGCACGAGGTCAAAGCTGGAAGCTCCATAAAAAAAATCGAGGAGCAGGACCACGGTATTCCAGTATGCCCAGATCAATTTGATCAACGCTTTCAAGCTTCAGGTGCTTGCTGAAAATGACAGCTCTCTCGCAGTTTGAGTGGGGGCGTTAAGAGCCGGCGCCTGTTGCAAGATGCGCCGCTGAATTTCGCATCCTGGCTCAATCCACTCGGCCTTTGGCACAACCATCGGAGGCCAGATATCTCTCCCGATGCCCTGTATTATGAGGTTTCCAGCGAGGTTGAATTTTGAACAACTGCCTCGTTGTGGTGGAGCCGCTGAGCCAAGTGATGCCGAGGGCCTCCGCCGTCTTTAATAGCAGTGTCTCGCCAGCAGCGCCTCTTGTTTGAGAAAGGTGAGCGACAGCAAACAATGACCGAGAAGCCAGTCGTCCAGGGTTGCCATGGGCCTAGGCAAGGGCCCCCAGAGCCGCACCCGGCGCCGCCAAAAGCAGACACTAGGGAATCAAGAAGGGGAACGGAACCAACCCACGGGTACAGAGCCCTGGAAGGTTCGTCGTAGCACGCGTCGGGATTGCTTTTTTCTCTGGACACGACAGCCATGGTCTTTCTAACAATTTCGGAGGGTTCGAGAGCAATCGAAGACATGAGCGGCCTTTGAGTGAGGGCACCAGTTAATGTTTGGGGCCAAAAGATCGCCATAAGCAACTCCTTAAAGCAAGGCTCTTTGAGTGGCTGCGAGTAATCATGGCAGCTGAATAGGTTGTCAATGAAAGTTAGATTCTGATGGCCAAGTCGACACGCCGCTCTTTCAATCGGAATGCTTGGCAGGTTGCAACCTGAACCACAGACATGCGAGTGACAGTTGGTCGCGAATGAATCGAATCATGGCACAGCCAGAGCTAACAGGACACCAAACTTCTTGCTAACGGGTGTTCCGAAGGCCAGCCCATCCCGAACGCCCGCTCCAGCGACCACAGCCACGAGCCGAGATGGTGTAACGGATGCAAAAAGCAAGCCATCCGCCGGTAGCTAAGGGGGGGATCGTGGGGAGAAAACAAGCCACGGGCCGGCCGCTTTGGGGAGGGGCCAGTGAGCCGTAACCTACTCCCTGCATCGAGGGGGACGATAGTTGGGGAGCTAGCTGGGCGCCGCCTGTGATATCAGATCCCCATACGGAGTAGCAAGATCCGAGAAGTGATGCATTTGCAGGACAAGGGCCCGATCAACGAGATGGATGGCTCGATGGGTGGTCGGCTTGTTCACTGCGCACATGATTAACTTTGTAGAGGGAGGAATAGAGAGGGGACAAGGGTCATGAAGGAACCAGGGTTAGAGGGAAACAAAGACGAGCATCAGTGGGCAAACCGTTTCTTGACCTGGTAAGAGCTGACTTTCTAACGCGCTGCACATCCCCCCTCTCATCTCCTCCCCCAAGGAGAAGACAGAATAGTTGTCGGCTGTGGTCCTGTTTACTCATGTGCGCGCAAGGTTCCATCATCTTCCTCACCTGGTCAATGACACAGAGATGCATGTAAAGCTCTGGAGCTATTTAGGTAGGCAGCTGGCGTGAGAGTATCCGACATGGCACTGGACGCTTGCATGTCTCGCGCATGTCTCGCTGTTGTTGTCTCTCCCTCCCCAGAAGCAAAAGAAAGAAAGACATACAAATCAATGTGCCCAGCTGTGACGCATCGTGGGGATCCAGGGTTGGCTAGACTCGCCAGGGTGCCGTGGAGGGTGCTGGGGATGTTAGCGCTTCCAGGGAGGTGATCAAGGGAGTGAGCCCTCAGCTCCATGGAGAGGAGCGGAGGGGTGAGGGCGTTAGCTCTGGGCGTGCTAAACCCGTGCCAAGTGGGACTTACTAACTAGGGCACCATTATCCCTGCTCCCGCAGGAAGCCACTGATCCTCCTCCAACGTCTCGGCGCTGGGAAGTGGGCATTCCTTGCCGGGCAATGCTTAAAGTCTCCCTTGAGCCCCAGCATGTTTGAAGGTGATGAATGATGAAAAAAGAGAGAAGGATTCTGGCCTGTCGAGCATACATTGTTCCTTCTCGCTCCTTCTGAATTTTCAGCTCTTGCTTGACATCGGCAGTTGCAGTTGCAGTGGCACTTGCCTGGCAGTGACAGAGCGCCTCCCGATCTGAGCAGCTCCTGCCCCGTGCAACCAAACACCAACCTTCCTTCCCTTCCATTACTCGCCTTCATTGTGCCTGCCGTGCAACCAACACTCACTTCTCCTCCTCCATTCCTCTGTTTGCACACCTCGCACACATACAGTTCACTCCCTTTCTCACTTGCAACTTAGCACCTGAACCTCGATATCGGTTGCAAAGCGAACTGGAAGTACGACTTCTCACACAGCAGAGGGCATAGGGCTCAGGGTATCTACAACACACAGCAGCTTCAGAGCTGGAGAGGCAAGCGCAAAGCAACACAACAACCACAGACCCGCGAGATACTACCCAGAGGAGCAGACCTGGGCATCTTTGAAGGGCGCCCCTCGAGGCCACCCATTGTCGTATCGTGCAACGAACAGCTCCTCAACAGCTCGTTAGGAATCAGGCGCATCCCTCCTCGACGCCATCGTGGTGATGAACTGCTCTATTCGGCACCCTTCTCTCGCTGCTGTTTGATACAGCCACTCCCAGACTCTGAGATATCTGGTACGATTCCGTTTGAATTCCAGTCTCGACTATTCTGCCCTGATCTCGCCAAACACCAAATTTCCACCGCGAGTGGCTCTGATTCACTTCAAACGTGGCATTCACTTACATCTCACCTTGAACTTCTTCCTCCCACCGCTCACAACAGTCTATCACCTCTCACTGGTACGTTGCAATGCAAAGCCTTTTCTTCGTGCACCTCCAGGCACGAGGTCAGCCCTCGGCTTTCATTCACCTCGCTAACACCATCTCACCCAGGCACTCTGCACAACCTCGTCTTTCTCGTTCATTGAACACAGCCAACATGGCCAACGGCTTCGATCGCCTTGAGCGGTTCTTCGCCAAGAAGAAGACGCCAACTGCTTCAGCTGATCAAGTTGAGCCTATGGCTCAAGCTGTTGTCTCTCCTACTATACCTCAGTTCCCCTCACCTTCCTTCATCCGTCCCAAGGCGAGTAGAATGGCTGCTCGTGAGGAGGTGAGAAAGCAGCCAGCTGGTAGAGTTCCTTCTTTCCCGACTCCCATCTCCCCCCAGCGAATGGATTTTAGCAACGCGCAGAGTCCGACCTGGTCCTCAAACTCATCCCAGGCTCAATACTCCCCTCTCAAAACTACATTCATGCCCACGGAAACAGATTCATTTCTGGATGGCTTCGATGTCTACCAGTTCCCCCGTCCTCCCACCCACAGTGGGGAGACATCTACGATTTCTACCTGCGAGCCTAAGTCATCTATTGAAGCGCCTAGCGAGCGCAGCTTTCGGCCCCGATCTTTGGAGAAGCGCGATGATGGAGTTTCCAGACTCGATACTCCTCCTTCTTCAGACCTTGATGATGAGGACATCTGTGGCCCTCGGCATTTTCTCAACAAGGAGCTTCCAGCGCTCCCGCAAGGAAAACCTCCCACCCCGGACACTTCTCCAGAGCTTGGCCCAATACCAGACTCGCAACTAAGAGGGTCCAAGTCGATTGATTTCCTCAACAAGGCCGTCTACAAGGACATCCGTCGCCAGCTGGCTGAAACTCTGGATCAGCAATCGCTTCGAAGAAGTGCCAGCCAGTCCAGCCTGGCACCTTCGACCAGCAGACTCTCCCTCAGCAGCTCCACGTTGCGAGAGCCCGACTTTCACGAGTTTCTGAACTTGAGCGATGATGACATTGCCGAGTCAGGTCCCGAGGACCTCGAGGACCCAATTGATAGTCCAACTTCTTCGACGGCTCCTTCTACCATCGATTCTCCTCGCCAATCTCTGCTCACCCTGACACCTCCTTACGCCAGCAAGCCTGCCACTGCTGCCGCGTTTGAGGCCAGGAGGATCGCCAACCGCTACAACTTTGATTTCGTCTATGTCGTTAACCTATGGCCGGGCCACGCTCGATCTCAAACCTCTAGCTCGGATCGTGATACGGCTTCCTTTAACCCTGTGTCATCGGGCAAGCAACGAAAGACCATGGCTGGCCGCCTTCTCGCCGCCTACGGCCTGGAGAGCGTCAAATCCCCATTCCAAATTTGCCCTTCTGCACATGGCAAGATCCTGTGCACTCCAGGCTGGACAGAGTACCGACCTACAGAGATTCGGGACGATGAATTCGCCCGTGGGTATGCATGCGCCTTCTACACGGGCGAGTACTCGCGTGCGGAATCCGACATCTCTCGGCACTCAGCCTCTTCGGCACAGTCCATGAAGACAGACCGCGGCATCGTCTTCGCCGCGTATCGCACACCCCGGGTTGACGGAAGCATGGCCGGCCTCAGTTCCAGCCCTGCTGAGCTCGCGAGCATCCACAAAGATGTCGAAGCGCTCGTGGAAATGCTTATTGATACCCATGACGCGAACCGACTTCGCCAGCCTCAACACAAGTCTCACCACTCGGAAGAGACGGGGCCAATGCCGAAGCAGAGACTGGGAGTTCTCTGAGACCAAGAATAAATCACGATAGGCTGCACCATTTCGAGCCATGTTTACACGACCATATTTCTTTTGTTTCTTATTCAGGCGGTGTTGACTGAGCCCAACATTACTCATCAACGGTTGTTTCTCTTCATCGTTTATACGCAAGATACCTCAAGGGCGGCCTACAGTCAGTTTTCAATCTAATGATTCATAACAGCCATGAAGGGGCGTCACGGATTGTTTTTGGCCGGCTATTTATGGATGCCGGGTGGGAGGGACGGGGACTCTGAGAAAAGTGCAACAGTGCACAACGACGGATATGTTTATGTACCTACCTCAAGAGAGGATCAGCGGCATTGTGTGATTTATCAGCCATTAAGTGGCAATGTATGGATGAACAAATGAGGATGCTCAAAGCATCATGGCCTAGGGAATAGCCCAATGTGCCCAACTGAATTGATGATGTCTTTCAAGACAGTTGATTACGTTGTCTAGTCTCTTGTATGGTCAGTCTCATCTCATGATAGTGGTTGCCAGATCAACATGCGAACCATGTCTTAAACACGACAATATCCGAAGTTCCTACCAAGATCAGCATGTCTTGACTCATATGCGGGTTTAAGGTACAAATGAATGATTGCGCAAAGATGACATATGAAGTAAAACAGATGATCCAAGTTTAGAGGCCCTACTTCAGCCCGAGTAATCTCCAGAAACGGCCCTTTTCAACACCGTCCTCTTCCTGGACGTTATTCTCCCTCACAACACTCAGAAACACGCGCTCGAGCGTGGCTCCACCGATAGAATAATACTCGACACCGACCTCATCCTTGGAACGCTCCAGTAGCTCGATGACCCGGGCAACGGGACTTGTGCCGGGGATGGTGAAGCGAACCTGACCGCCGAGCATGTCTCGTTCGAGCTGGGCGCCAGGTAGCGCGGCCAGAACCCAGCTCCGCACGCGCTCCATCTCATCTACGGTCGAGGTCGGGGCCGTCTTTAAGAGAAGGCTCACGTAGTAGACGTTGCTGTAGCGCTTCCTCAGAGCCTGGGTGGTGCCAACGGCGAGGAGACGTCTGGAGATGATGGCGGTACGGGTGGCCAGAGTATCTGCCTCTTCCATGCTGTGCGTCTAGGAAGATGTGTTAGTAAGGTGTCCGGGCGTCTATAAGACGTAGGAGTGGTACATACGGTGAGGAGCAAGGATCGGTTAGGAGTGATCTCTTGAATAATCTTCCAGAAAGCACGCTTAGCAACGGCATCCATAGCAGACGTGGGCTCATCAAGGACCAGAACGGGAGGCTTTCCCATCAGTGCAATAGCAAGGCTGAGCTTTCTCTTGTTTCCTCCCGAGAGCTTTGAAGCGAGCGTGTGGGCGTGGGGGGTCAGGTTGAGCCGCTTCATGACGTGGTTGACGTTGCCCCTGACATCCTTGATGCCCTTGATGCGGGCGTAAAAGGAGAGATGGTCTTTGGTGCTCATGAGATCTAGAGCATCGTACTGCGGGCACACTGCGGTAATGATTAGCTTTTGCTTGATCAAGAATGGTTGCTGTGTTTGCTCATACCTCCAAGATACTTTTGCGCAGAACGAGTCCTTGCGTCTTCGCCACGAAGCAGGACCTTTCCAGCATCCGCAGAAAGCTCAGACTGAATCAAATTGACGAGAGTTGACTTTCCAGCGCCGTTCGGTCCAATCAATGCCATGACATCGCTCTGAGGCAGGCCGAAGCTGACATCGTTGACGGCCTTGTTAGAGCCAAAAGTCTTGCTCAAGTGAAGAGCTCGAAGAAGATCCGAATCAGAATCTTGCACTCGAAGCGCCTCTGCCTTGACCTCATCGCTGGCAGTAGAGCGAGCGTCCTTCTCTGCGTCAAAGGGTGAGGTGGAGGATGTACCCCCTTCTCGACGGAATAGAGCAATGTCGCCTTCGATCCAGATAATTACGAGGAGCAGGACGATGATCTGAAGGACGAGATAGAGGATTGGGCCTCCGTAGCCGTAGATCGATGCTGGAGGCGTAGGTTCACCGTCTTTGCAGCCTACCTCGAGAACGTTGAGACCGATGAGCATCGCCCTGAAGACGTTGCCGATGGGCAGGATGAGATACACGCCAAATGCGATACCAAGCGTTAGTTTATCCATCTGCGCCGCATCAGAGTATCCAGAGCCAACCTGCTGTCGTCAGTATCGGTGTCAACATACATGCACGGCCTAGGAGACTTACAGCAAAAGAAATGGCAGCGATGCCGTACATCAGCACGCTCACTCCAGCCATGGCCAGAAAAGACTTGAGCGGCCCAGAGACAAAGTGAGAAATGACATAGCCCAGGAGAATAGCCGCCAGACCGTAAAGCGCCAGGATGGGCAGCATTATCCAGATTGGCCCGTTCCAGATCAACTGCGTGCTTATGGTGGCTGTGACGCCTGCGGATATCGCCAGGACAAAGATAGAGTCAAACATGCCGTATGCCACCCAGAGGGGCCCTCGTCGGACTCCATTGGCATATTCCAGGGCTCGAACCTTGCGAGACTTTTCGATGGCTGGGTATAGAACGAAGGCGGCAGGGTAGATGGTCTGCAGCAAGGTGAAGAAGACGACGTAGACGACGCCGATATTGTTTGCAGACTATTCTTCAGTTAGCACATATTGATACATGAATAATCATGGCAAACTTACACGGCGAGTCTCAGCAAAGCCTTGTTGAGAAGCGATGATCTCTACATTGGACGTCATCTGACTCCACAGGTTCATCAACATGGGAGCGCTGGGGTTTCCAAAGGTACTCAGCCGGTAAGCGAGAACAGGAGATTCATCCCCAGATCCCATATACAAGCCACCTGGTCCGGCGTATCTATTCTCAGCGATGTAGTCGATGAACGCCTGTCGGTCCTTGAGGAGGACAGGGAATCCTTCGTATAGATCAGGATTCACCTGCTCAACCTCGTAGAACCCCTCCTTGACAATATTGTACAATGTCTTGTTCGCAGATGGAGGAGCCAGAGCGAGAGTGTCACAGCCATAGTCCACACAGTTCTGTGTCCAGGAGAGAGTAGGCGCTTGAGGGGGGTTGAGCTCTGGCTTGATGGTGGCGCAAGAGGGCTGCTTGTACTCTATGAGGAGATTCTTGAACTGGGGCGTGATGATGAGAGGAAGAGCCAAGACGTAGAGATATGGCCACCAGAACCTCCTGAGGACGGTGAATCGTTTCCGAAACAAGACCCTGACCTGGGCCCAGAAACTGGTGACCTCTCCTGGGGTCATCTCGAACCCGGATTCAGAAGCTGCGGCTCGGCTCTTGGTGAGCTCCAGCTCTGGCTCATCCGCCACGCGAAGGAAGACATCCTCGACCTGGGGACCGGAGATGGAGACATCCGTGACCCCCTTCGAGTCCAGCAGGGAGCAGAGCTCAGCGGCAGAACGAGAATCAGGGGTTGTGTAGATGACGTGGTCTTGGTGCATCGTCGTGGGATACTGGAGATCAAGCCTAGGGGCAGAAGACGGCGCGAGGACCCTATATCCACCGCCGTGAAGATTCTTCAGCTCTGCGGCTGCTCCCTGACATCTCACTTTGCCCTTGGACAGTATGACAATGTGGTCGGCAAGAACATCGACCTCGTCGAGGAAATGCGTCGTAAAGATGATGCTCCGCTTAGACCGTTGCTGAAGTAGAATCTCCCAGATGACTCGGCGTGATAGAGGATCCAAGCCAGAGGTGCATTCGTCGATGAGGCACACAGAAGAGTCACCTACAAACATGCAGGCAAGTTGGAGCTTGCGTTTCTGACCTCCGCTGAGGGTTCCAGCCAAGCTGTTGCGCTTCAGATCCAGGTCACAGGCCTTGATGAGCTCGTCCAGTTCTGCTGATGACTCGCGTCCTGCCTTGATCTGGTTCCATAGTCGCACATGCTCCGCGACAGTGAGCTCCTCCCATAGGGTGTTCCGCTGGGGGCAGAGACCAATCTGCGAAGGGAGGGCATCAAGTCGAACAGATCCCTCTGTCGGTGTTATGAACCCAGACATCATGTGCAAAGTAGTCGTCTTTCCAGATCCGTTCGGCCCAACAAGACACAGGATCTGACCCCGATGCCCCTGGATACTGACTCCGTCAACAGCAGTAACGGGACGTCGCTTTCCGCAGCAAAACATTCGCTCCAACAAGTTGGGGACGAACCTCTTCTTGAGGTCAAAGGTCGCAGCGACAACCCCCTCCACGGCTGCGGCGTTTCTGGCAAATGTCCTCTTGCGGAAGTCTATGCCATGCATGAGATGCTCAACCAGTATAGCTCCGATGGGGTACACGACGATGTGTATGGCGAGGAACCCTAGCATCATCTGCTGTGTGACGTTGTAGGACTTTGAGTTGATCCCAGCGTCCTCAGGGGGTATCTCATCAAGTACAGCACTTGTGCTGTTCAACTCCCAGAGGCACATCTGCTGCGTAAAGAAGACATGATTCGAGCTAGGGAAGAATAATGACAGGAGGAGAGCTCCAATGAACTGCGGCTGGGGGTGGAGCTGAAAGCTGTATATCTGAGCCGCGACTGAGAGCAGTAGAAAGGCTCCCATGACATAGATGGCCGAGACTCGAGACTTGGTGAAGAAGGCTGCAGCAAAGACGGTAGAACTGTTGACGGCCAAACCGAGAAGAATCTGCCAGCCAATTATCATGCCGAGGCTTGAGGTAGGAAACATGAGGTGTCCATATAGAGCACCAAAGGCGATGAAGCAGGGAAGACACAGCAGGTCAAGGACGATCAGCCAGCTGAGCACGCGGGCAGCAACTGCGCTGCCTCCACCCATGGCATCAACCAGCTGCGACATGCCAGACTCTCGCTCCGCAGTGATGAGGCCGGTGAAGCGGTATATGATGAAGAAGTAGCAGGCGAATAGGGCAAAGACGTAGACCTGGCCGATGAGCTGGACCGAACTCTTCCGGTGCAGGAGGTCCTGCTCCTCCTGCGTCTCGGCCGTGAACATGAACACCTCTGGGACGGCCGTCGAGTTGGTGATGGCATTGTTAATGGCGAGCTGCAGCGGAAGGTAGAGGTTCTCCTGATCGCTCTTGTGCCCCCTGGCGTTGAAGTGTGTATCGTCTCGAGCCGGGTCCGCGCGAATCACATACTGCCAGGTATGGTGGGAGCTCTGACTGTCCTTGACGGTGATGTTGGTCAGGGGCGAGTCGATAAAGGTGACGGCGGCGTGGCAGTCGCTCACCCCGCGCAGGTTGGCGAGGCACACGGTGGTCAGGTAGGACTCGTCGTCGAGGAACAGCAGCTTATCCTTGTCGATGCCCCTAGTGAAGGTGTCGACGACATGGTCCACGTCTGGGCCGAGCCGCAGCGGCTTCACGATCACGAGTTTGCCGTGGATAGTGTCAGGGAGGGTCTTGACGGGGGCGGGAGAGGCGACGCCAAAGACGTTCGAGGACGAGAGGAACGAAGGGATGGAACAGAGAACGGCGAGGATGGCGAGAGGGATTCCGTAGACGGAGAGGAGGAACCCGACGGGGTGTCTAGCAACTGAAACGAGAAGATTCTTGTAAATGAGGGCACGAAGTTGACGAGCAAAGGCTCGCAGGTCAAAGAAGACCATGATAAGTTACAAGAGACAGAACAAGTATGTCTCTTGGCAAAGTAGTTATGTAACGAGTGAAGTTGCTGGCTATGTTCCGATGGATACAAGAAAGGTCGAGACATGCATCAGAAGATATATGCCAGTGTCTTTGGCGAGTAATTATCGTTGATCAAGCACACACGACATGATCCCTGTAACCGGTCAAAGAGTGGGAGCATGTGTTGTAGCGAGAGTACACGCAACACCAACACTATAGACATGTTGTCTGAAACGGCCCAGTGGTCGAAACAACTTGGATCGTCATTATCATTATCTATTCAACGCCATGGATGCGGTTCGACTCCATGGCCCCAGCGCCGTAGGTATCAATCCCTCGTGTCCATCAACTCAGCCTTCTCGTTAGCGGGGGAGATCAAGCTGAACGGTCGAGTTTATTCAGCCCAAATTGCGTTTCAAAGTGCTCAGCCTTCCAGTCGACAAGGATGCTAATACGACCAACGCTCCTTTTAGCTTGGGCGGCCGACTCTATTTCGGCCCACTCAACGCCCAGACAGTGCCGAATGCCGATCCTCCATTCACGTCGTCTCATATGCGAGCGGCCGCCTCGTGTCGAGATGCCTCTATATAGGTTAGCATCGTTGATCATCCTCAGTCATGCAGGCTCAAATTGCCGTTGGCAGAGCTGAGGCCCGTCCACGCCAAACAAGGCGCCACCATGAGGAACACGAGTGGCACGTAGAATAACATACCTACAGGGTCGTGTCATGTGAGCTTCTAGAAGTTCGAGGCCTTGGCAGTGTGGTCCCAATATACATGGAGACGCCTTTAATCGAAGGGAATTCTCCGCAAGCCTTGGCCTGCGCCTCTCTTCTTCATCTCCTGAGCGGCCGCGAGACTGCTTGGGACTTTGATGCCGCAGCAGTCGCCCCAACCCGTACCATCGTGTGCCAGGCCAGTGTGACTGTGACCTTGATGATCATGCTCGGCCTCCTCCTCTTCAATACCAGCCGCGTCTTCCTCGCTCATGCCGTCGGCCGCTGGCACCAATGACCCAAAGAGGAAATGCTGCATCACGGGCAGCTTGCCTAGTACCTCGGCGACAAACATGCGACGCATTCCTCCGTCGATCTTTGTCCACGACTTTGCCGACGAGATGTCGTCAAGCATGGGGCTGTGCCATCGCAGGCCCTTGACAGTCTTGGTGCTGTTCACAAAGCTGACCTGGCCCAGGTACATGTATTCCTCGCCAAACTCCTCCAGGGTGAGATCCTGGTGGATGGCGCGTGGGGTGATGTATGGGTGGTGCAGCAGCTGTGACGCACCAAACAGGAACGGGAGGAACTGATAATCGTCGAGCCCCCAGACTCCATGAGATCCCGCCGGTTCCAAGTAGTAGGTCATCTGAACAATACGCATCACAGCGAGATAGCGTACAAAGACACGTAAGACCAGGGACTTGAAGTCGGATTTCTGCAACAACCCGAGCTGGTAAAGACAAAGAAGCCATATCATAAAGTTGAGCTCATGTCCAGAGCCATAGTCGATACGGTTGCCGTTGCCAAAAGACTGGCAGAAATAAGTCGAGAGTTCGGCGATGGCGTCGTCGTTTTCCAGGCCAAGCTGTCGGTGCCAGGCCGGGCTGTTCTTCTCCGCAAGGTCGAGGAATCCACGGAACGCCTTGTTTCCAAAACGTGAGCCGCCTTGCTCGTTTGGTGGTGATTTGGCTACTAGCTGCTCCGCCTCGTCGAGGATGCTCAAGAGGGTCTTGACTGGGCTGCTGAGATCGCTGTCGCGGACGGACGAGTTGGGGACGTCGACCACAGACTCTGCAAGACCAAAGACCCATCCCGTGATGAGCTTGCATGTCGGTGAGGACAAGAAAATGTCATGATCATGTCTTGACAAGATCCTGCGTGATGGCGTCTTGTAGGTCCAGCTGGACATCTCGGGAGGCGCGGGGAGGGCGGGCGTCTCGGGGATGGGAGTTGGATTCCCTGGCGCTTGACGTCGCCTTCGAGGTTCGAGTTTGGGCAGCCGGTCCTTGAGGCTCGGAATCGAAGGTGCCGTGCCTTGAGCAGGCGCAGTCTGAGAAGGAGCTTGCGAAGTCATGGCGTGGGCGTTTTCCAGATTGATAGGATGGATGTAAAGATAAAGGTTGGAGGCTTGCAGCTTCAGGGACCTCGCGAGAGGGAGGCTGTATGTCATCAACAGCCACCATTGAACCCCACCAGAGAGCATGGCGAAGAAAAAAGCCAGGCACGAAAACATGTGACTTGAGGATTGCAGCTGTGTAAATGCTCTACACTTCTTCTAGAATTCGCCCCCACTGTCCAGCCTTTTCTGGCACCATTACCCACTTCCACCGCTAACTGCAGCGCGGGGAGTAACTAGGCAGGTACCTGGAGCTCATCCCAGAGACCAGGTTCTTGAGAGCCTCAGGAAATTTTCCCGACTCGGCTCTACCCTAGGTACCATATCAACACCAACGAAATGGCCCCCTCTGCTGAACCGACGGCAGAGCTGTCGCATTTGCCCAAGGCTGATGGCTCTGCCACCTTTTCGTATGGAGGATACGCCATAGTGGCCGCTGTCAACGGCCCTGTCGAAGCTCAGCGGCGAGACGAGAATGCCTTTGAGGCTCTCGTGGATGTCATTGTCCGACCCGCCGCCGGTGTAGGAGGTAAGATCCCCGACATGTTTCGGCTTCAAGACTCTCATGCGCTTCATCACAGGAACCCGCGAGAGGCAGCTCGAGTCAATCTTACAGGCTGCCCTTAGGCAGCTCATCCCTGTGAGAGACTATCCTCGCTGTGTGATTCAGATCACTCTTCAGGTCACCGAGACGCCAGAGAACGCATATGTCAACACCAAGCTATCCCAGGCGCAGCTGGTAAGAAACAGACTCTAACGTCATGCCGTAATGTGTCAAGTTGCTGACCCTTACCCTAGAACCTCCCAATCATTCCGGCACTCCTTCACTCAGCCATTCTGGCACTCCTAAGCGCCGCTGTCTCCCTCAAGGCTATCGGCGCAGCCACTGTCCTTGCCATCCCAGAAGAGGAGGGCAAGGATATCATTGTTGACCCTACTGCGGTTGAGGTTGACAACGCCAAGTCGGTTCATGCCCTCGGCTTCACTTCACACGATGAGCTGCTCCTGGTCGAGAGCGAGGGCTCGTTTTCCCCTGACGAGTGGGCCAAGATCCTCCAGCTTGGGCAGCGCATATGCTGTGAGCACCAGCAGCCCGGCTTTGATACAACCATGACGGGCAACGATCTCGAGTCGAAGAGCATGACGCAATTCATCCGATCCGTGATGGAGGCCAAGGTGGCAGAAGACCTTTACTGGAAATGACATGCGGCATCCAGTGCATGATTATCTACCGGGTTTCTCTAACTCCCACTTACCGCCAAGATGGGCATCAAACCTTGACCGCGCCTAACGAGATATCACTTTTCAAATGTGCATTGATATGGATCTCAGCATCAGGGAGCGGCGAACTGCTAGCCGAGCTTTTCTGAGGCCAGCCGCAGATGCTTGGCAGTTTCCAACATTCTGAGATTTGATCTAACCTCCGATGACCAAGCAGCAACCCCAAAGTGCTCGAGAACCGCCAAGAATCAGCGGCTCGAGCCTCGGCACTCCTAGCCGGACTGGTGGCGGACGAAAAATCTATGGTATAGCTCCTCTTGGGTTAAGAACCAGGCGGTGTTTCACCATAGCGTCAAACATCAAAGGGGCAGCGTCGAAACCAACTCCAAGGATCCCGTCTTGCGAATGCCGTTGCGATACCATAGAAAGGGAGAAAACGAAAGCTACATTGGATTCTTGATCGTTTACCTCGCGATGTGATATGATGTGATGGGTGTCGGGTTTAGTTGGAGTGATTGTGATTGTGATGCTGCGTGACAGCACCAAGGCAACCAGCATCTATTTTCAGCTCATCTAGAGGATTGTGACGAGAATCAACTACTGCAGATAGCAAAAGGGATAGTGTGTCTTCCATGGCAACTGACTCGCTGCAAGTTCTAGACTCGCTCCTGTGTAAACAATCTAGGGGTCACGCAGAGCGCTTATGAGACGGACTGCCACAGCATTAGCGGGCCGTGTTTTCGAGTCTGCCCTAGCTACCTATCGATGTGACGTTCACCACATCCCGCCACAGCCTATCAGTTCGGCCATGCGCTTCGACGGGGAGGTGTTGGTTGTCCTTGGCTTTGTGGGTGTTGATCCGCCATGTCACAGCTGCCAAACATCCATGACAGCTGGAGTTGCAGCAGATGGAAGCGAGATCTGGAGCATCTAAGGACTGTTTCGCTCACCGATTTCCCAGGTAAAATCGGCAAAAGGAAATAAGACTTGTTCAGCATCGCGGGGTTATCAAGATCACGAGCAAGATCAGAGCGCAAGCTATTGGAAATCCCATCACCGATTCAAGCTCGATCATTACCATGGAAGGACCATAGATCCAATGCATAAGTTAATATCCACGCATAATTCACACCTCTTAGCCACCGCAGCCACAAGATAGAGTCGCTAAACCGAGCGTGGAAATCTGCGACAGCCCCAGACCGTTAGAAACCCATCGCCGATTCGATCCAGGATCCACCCACCGGGAAGGGAGTAACAGGACGACGATGGGATAAGCCCCCTTGGCCCCAGAGATTGCAACGTCGTCGATTATCTACGTCTCAGCCGGCGCCAGACGAAGGAGACGAGCTGTCACAAGGAGGCAAAAGAAGGGGCTTTGTTTTTGGTGTCGGCTCGAGTCTTGGAAGGGGGCTGGGATCCATCGCTGTATCTCGTCTCTGTGACGCTAGACCCCAGAAAACGGTGAGGGAAGCTGCGACTCAAACAGCCAGCGTTCACGACGACTCAAGGCAAGACCGTGGAGAATAGAGTATTAAAGACGGCAGGAGCGCCCTTGAGAAACAGTTGTCTTGGTCCACAGCAGCAGGTCTCTCCATCTCATTCAGCAACCACCTCCCTTTCTTTTACATCTTTGTTTTAATCTCCCTCACATTCATTCGTTCGTTCAATTTCCAGGTGACGCAGTGAGAGACTCTGGGAGTCTCCTGCAAAGCGCACCCGCTTTCACTTTTCTTGTCTGCTTGCTCAGCCGCTCGCTCGCTTACAGATTGATTACTGTCCCTTGACAGCTGCTTGTTGGTGGTCAACCCCTTGCTCTATCAAATTTTCTGTGGTCTGGGCGATTTCAGTTGGCGCTGCGCGCTGGCCTAGGATTTGTGAACCGAGAAGCCGGCTTCTTCCAAGCCTCTCCTGTTCCCATTTGCTTTGCTTTGCTCGCTCGCGTGCTGCCGGACGCCTCATCCCCAGACTTCTTCGCTGGTCGTTGAAGGGTTGCTTGCGCCTTTTCTCATCTTGCATCGCACCCATCTTGCGGCCTGCAGCTGAGACTGGTCCGCTGCGTCGTGTTGCATCCTGCACTCTGCAGCCAGGAAACAGTCCTTGCATTGGATCCTTGGTCCTTGCTTCTCTGTCCTGCTTCGGCCGTGGTCCTCGCCTCTTCCTTCCGTGGCCCCGTTAACTGTCGCCTTTACCGTTGTTGGCGTTGACAACCCCTGCACACCTCCATATCCAATCCACACAGTTTGCCGCTGTAACGACCAACACTCCTCGAGAGCGATATTATCGACGTCGCCTGCAACCGAGAAGGGTCAAACCAACAAGTGCGAAACCAACATTGCGACCCGGCTTCTTGGTGCTCGGTCCCAATCCCTCGCGTCTCCCACGTGCACCTTGTGCTGCTGCGGCTTGAGTCGTCTCATCACAACCACCACCAATCGCGGCGAGTCCCTCCCGCTCGGCTCGGCTCTTGTTGTGTGCGTGCCTTGGACGCCATTGCCATCCCTGGCGCATCTCACAGTCTGTGTGTGGCGCCCCGCAACCGACGGGGGTTCTGACGAGATTTGACAACGGTCTCTAATTAGTTGTCACGGGGGTCTCGGGAATCAGTTTTCGATTGACGAAGACTCTAAGAGTGGGTGAGTTTTTCTGCCCAATTGGGTGTTACCTGGCAAGCCGCACCGCTCCGAGCCCAGAGGCATTTGGACGGCGGCTATTAATACCATCTGAGTGACCAACAAGCTAATGGGAATGGCCAGGTGATTTGACTCAATCTCCTGTTTACCCTTGTGTTCCGTCTGGGGAATCACAAGGACGCGAGGTGATAAGACGAGATCGAGACGAAACTCGCTCTGCGACGTCATTTGTATCCTCCCTGTCGGGCCGGCCCCTGGTGGGTTTCTACTGCTTGAGCGAGATTGATCGGTTGCGACACACCTACCGACCTACGTGGACGCAGCTGTGGTACCCGATACGGATACATCGACGGCATTGTTCACATCTTCCGCTCGACTCCGCTTGTTCTCCGCCCTTTAGCCCCCCGTCGGACTTTGCAGCAGGGAGCTTCTGTTGCTATCGCCGGCTGACAAGGAAAAGAGAAGAAAGGGGTGACGAGAAGAAAAAGCTGGGCCAGCAGCAAAGAAAGTGGAAAAGCACGAGACAAAAGAGGACAACGGCGAGACACATCGCGTGCTTGCTGCATCAACCCCCCAGTTTATTTGGTTTTTGATCCTTTTCGGGGTCCTTCTTCGCTTCTCACGACTTCTAACCCACAAAAAGGAAAGACTTGGGCGGCTTCTGTTGATCAAGTCCACCAATTCCTTGGCCCCCCTCCAACTCTATCCAAGTCTAGTCCACGTCTCCTCCACCAGCACCGGCAAAATGACAGGCGTGCTCTGTGCCGCGTCGCCCACGGCTCTCCACCCACCGCTTGGCAGCCCCCGGGACGGCGGTTGCTTAACTCCTTCGCTTTCGTCCTGCCCTCTTATCCTTAACAACCACAGCGCATTCGCCGACGACGTCGACAAGGATAAGACAGCACGGGGTACAGCTGAACAAGCGAACGTTGGCACACCGTTGCCCTCCCCTTTGTCCTTGTCGTCGCCCGTTCGTGCAGGCCTACCCAGGGACACTATAAAACCTCACTCTCGGTCGCCTTCTGCCGCCGCTGTAGGAGATTGTGGGCCCTCAAGTGCTGCATTGTCATCTCCCCAAAAAGACACGGCTCTGTCAAACATACCTTCTCCATTCATTCCTCATTCATCTCTGCCTCCTTCTTCCCTTGCCTCATTTTCATCCTACGCCTCGCTTCAGCCCCAGGCTCATCGGGCCAATCCTGCCCCGAAGGTCATGACCTCTTCGGTCTCCCGACAACATAAACCCGACGCTCTCTCACTCGCGCTTCCAGCTTCGCTCAACAATATGCTCTCGGCCAGCGAGAAAAAGGCATCTCAATCGCAATCTCCGTCGACCTCGTCTGCTACTTCGGCCGTGTCCAGCGCACCAAACACTGCAATGAACGCCTCGAGTGCCGCCACATCCTCGCAGAGCCTGACTGATGCGCTCAACGACCTTGCAAAATCCCGTTCAACCCCCACGACCCTTCCCACTCCCACCACTGCTCGGACTTACACTTCCACCACCAGCGCCGATACCACTTCCTCGGATGTAGCTGCGACAATCCTGGCCTCGACGCTGCAATCGCCATGCTTTTATCATCAGCGATTCGCAGATGCTGTCGACATCGGCAAGGTTCTGGAGGAAATCAAGAATGATGTCTCCATGTCGCATTCGCGTCTCGTTGCTACTGCGACTGGCGTTCGAGAAGTCTCGAAGCAACTTCAGCGCCGTCCTATCAAGCGTGCCGTCCGCAACATCATGATTGTCACCAAGGCGCGCGATAACCAGCTCGTCTATCTCACCCGCGAGCTCGCCGCCTGGCTCCTGCGAACCCCACGCTACGGCTCCGACCTCGGCGTCAATGTTTATGTCGACGCAAAGCTTCGTGGCTCCCGACGCTTCGATGCTTCTGGCCTGCTCGCCGAGAATCCGCGGTTCCAGCATATGCTCAAGTATTGGACTCCTGATTTGTGTTGGAGCCAGCCCGAAAAGTTCGACCTCGTCCTGACCCTTGGCGGCGATGGTACCGTTCTCTTCACCTCTTGGCTTTTCCAGCGAATCGTGCCCCCGGTACTCTCATTCAGTCTTGGCAGCCTCGGCTTCATGACAACCTTTGAGTTTGAAAAGTACAAGGAGCATCTCAACAGAGTCATGGGTGACGATGGCATGAAGATCAACCTTCGGATGCGCTTCACCTGTACTGTTCACCGGAGCAATCATGGGCCTGGTGCCCGCGGTGCGTCACAGCCCGAAGAGTCTGAGCAATTTGAGGTACTCAATGAGCTCGTCATCGATCGAGGCCCTTCCCCTTATGTCTCAAACCTCGAGCTCTACGGCGACGACGAGCTTCTCACCGTTGTCCAGGCCGATGGCTGCATCTTCTCCACCCCAACAGGTTCCACTGCGTACTCTCTCTCCGCTGGTGGTGCTTTGGTGCATCCAGATATTCCTGCCATTCTTCTCACACCCATCTGCCCCCATACCCTTTCGTTCCGGCCCATGGTTCTCTCTGATACCATGGCCCTCCGCGTCTCGGTTCCGCGCAACTCTCGGGCAACCGCTTATTGCGCTTTCGACGGCAAGGGTCGTCTTGAGCTTCGCCAAGGTGACCACGTCACCATCACGGCTTCTCAGTACCCATTCCCCACGGTCACACGTACCGACACGGAGTGGTTCGACAGCGTGAGCCGCACTCTCCGCTGGAACGTGCGTGCCGCGGCACAGAAGCCTTTCGATGCCGACACCGCAGAGAACGACAACGAGGACGACCTTGGTTGGGATATCGATACCGACAGTGCCTGCTATGCGAGCGAAGAGGGCAGCGTCAGCGCAAGTCCCATCCGTCGCCAGATGAGCCTCCTTGGACTTTGAAGAAACAACCATAGGCTCTCTGTTTGCTCGCTAGCTGGTTTGTCGTATTGTTGGAAAGGGTTGGGCCCTGGCAAGGAGTTGTTGGTGTTTTGGTTCATTTTTAATACTCTCTTTTGAGCGCCCAGACATAGAGGGTGATGGAAAAACCTCAATCTGGCAGGAGGAAAGCCGGGATAACAAGAACAAGAAGGATTGGTTTCTTAGACACTTAGATATCTACTTTTACTACCTACCTAGACAATCAAGATATGGGCCGAGGCCATATCCAACACCAATTTGGTGTCAACAACTGTGTGCCACCAATATCCCAGCTAAGACTGTACCTGGTTATGCTTTTTTAAGCTTAATGTAAACTTTGCGATGAGCCGGCCCCCTAGCCTCGCTCCTCAAGTCAATAGGCCACATTAACTCATATATGCCATGGCACTTAATGTCTCAGCGTGACATGTATACATGCGTAGTTGAATGAATATCACCGCTGGCAAATCCAACACCAAGCCAAGTACCAATTGCGCTCCATAAAGTTGGTTATCATGTCAATCTTTGCATTCATTTCCATTCAAGAAGCCGAACCTTGGTCGTACCAAGTCAAGCATTCTCGGGCAAATGTCGATAATATCTACAGACCAAGCCATCCGAGTAACCCAACCGTACATAGCCCAGAGCCAATCCCCACCATCATCAAGCCAGGACACTTAACAAAACACCGTACCCGAACCGTTAAACCGAGACAATAGCAGGTCGTGTAAATGCAAACATTTTCGGTCACCCTTTCTGGGATCATACTCCAACAGCCTCCGACATGATATGAAAGTCATTCAGGGGCGTTCCTCCGTCCATTAAGTCCATGAGGTTCAAAATAGCACACATCTCATCGCCAGGCACCCTGGCTCAGAGAGAGCAGTCCGGCCACGCAGTCCATATCGGGCCTCTTGCTGGGGCTGACTGACCCTCGCATAAATCTATCCACATCGTCTTCTCGTGGTGCCGGGCGCTTAAGCGTATCCTCGAAAATCTCCATGCCTTCCTTAATGATTGATCGAGGGCGAGCGGGCGCGGTATTGGCACGGTTTGCCAAGAAGCTGGGGCTCTTCTGTTCCTGAAGAGCTCGGCCGACTCGACGAGGGTTCTGGCTTTTGGGAAGCGCAGGCGGCAAAGGTCGTCGATAGGCATCCGATGGGTTACCATCCTCATCCGGGCTCCAGTTCTCCTTATCCGAGTCCCCCGAAGGTGAAACCAGCATTGAGACCTTCACCTTGCCAAACTCCCTGTCGGCCTTCTCCGTCTCCTCGGGGTCCGTCTCAAGTCGTGCCACGCTCGATCCGCTACGGTTCAGCTTGGCCTTTTTGGCCTGGTGGGGTCGGTGAGGCTTCGGCATGGGAGCATTGCGCTTAGCGTTGCTCGGCTGAAGGATCCCGCTCGACGATCGAAGAAGACTGATAGCAGCGATGGCCGATCCATTCGACTCGTGCTCGGCCTGGGCTGTCAGCTCGTCACGGTTCTCAGCATCCGCACAGGATTCCCAAGCATGCACGTCACGAGACCGACCTCGCATAAGCCTTGGAGGCAGGGAGTTGGTAAGAGTTGTGATGGGAGGAAGAGTGATGGCTGGAATTGCGCTGTGGCTGCGTTGCAGGCTTCGTTGCCGCACCTGTGGCAGGCTTGGTGTGGTGGAAGATGGTCGAGGAGGAAGATCACGAGTGGGAGAGCCTTGGTTGGAAACCAGCTCTGCCTTGCCCTCCAGGGAGAGTGATAGGCGGACTTTAGACTGGGACTGGGGCTGGCTCAGAGGCTGAGAGCCCTCGGATGTACACGAGGATGGCGGGAAGGGGTCAAATCTGTACCTGTTAGCTTCTAGTGCCATGCAGAACAGCCAAGATGGCGTACCTGAAGGAGTCATCACCGCCACGGCCGAACGCGGGCGGGGTGGAAAAGGAGCTACCAACGTTGTTCCAACGATTGGAGAGATATCCGATTTGGGAACTGGACATGGAACTGGACAGGGACTGGGAACCATCATGGGATTCCTGTGAGAGGGCAGGATCAATGCGGCTTGGGGTGATGTCGAGGAGGCGAGGGGTGCTCTCGTGGCGGGTAGAGATGGGGGTGCTATTCACGAGGTCTGAATGGGAGCGCGGCATGGAGGGAGTCTGGGTGAGAGTTCGGGGAGAGGCTGAGATGGGATCCGTGACTCGAGAACTGGCGGGGTCGGATGCTGGGAAGGTCTTTTCAGGTTTACTCGGGGTGGTGTTCGTGATTGGGTCGGAGGAGATGATGTGCATGGCCCCATATCGAAGGGCAGCAACTTCTTGGGGCGAGAGAGGGCGAGATTTCCTTCTATCATTTTGTCTTCGGTTCTGGAACCAGATCTGGAAGGGATGATGTCAGTCGAGTGTTTTCAAGAGCATTGGATGACGCGTGGCACATCAAAGCGAGTGCAGACACGAAATGCAGGCATTGCCATTGGAGTCATCAAGGAAGAGACGATTAGAGGGTCCGCCATACCTGAACCTCTTTCTCATTTAATGACACGCGCTGGACGATCTCCAGACGCGCCTGCTTGTCGGGTTTGGGGTTGTTGCTGTACGCCTCTTCGAGAATCATTTTGTCTTTGGCCCTGCATGCAATTGATGCAAAATTAGCTCAGTCCAACGTCGAGGAGGAGGGCCGCAGAAACGGCCGTGGCTTGGCGGGCTTTGTCGACATACGCAGTACGTTTTCGCTTTCCCTTGGGATGCTTCTCAGTCTCTGGTGCAGGCCGGGGTACTGATGCATCGACCAGAGGGGGGAGGCTCTGGGGCGTGACGACGGGCTCATGGTGGTTGGGAGCCGAAACAGCGTGCTTGTCGGGCGTGGCGGCGACGAAGGGGGAGTTGGTGGAAGTGGCCATGATCGCGGGCGGGAAGAGGGAGATGGAAATGGCCTTATTGGAGAGGAATATGCATCCCTGGGAGGGCGGTCAATGAGGAGGCGAATCGAGCTGGATGGAGGAGGATTGTCGTGGCGAGGTGAGCGGGCGCGTGGCAGAGGCGGGAGCAGAGACGGAAGACGGGTTGAACAATGAAGAGCGAGAGGAAGAAGAGAAAGGGGAGAGAAGGAAAAAGAGAAGAGTCGAGAAGAGGTTGTCGTCAAGTCGTGGGTGCGTGCAGCTGGAGCGACGTGTGGGCGTGGGACGTACGTGAGGCGTGGACGTGGAACCGCGGAGAGGAGGAATGTCAAATGGGCATGCTTCAAAACGAGGCGGCCCAGCCCATCCCATCGTCCCTTCCCTTTTTTCCCAGGCCCTTGTGGCTCCTCCTCAAGCC